>JAAVUH010000116.1:218989-300296 GCA_014899045.1 Fusarium palustre | reverse complement strand
ACCTACCTAGGTATGTAAAGAGATGGTCCTTAGTATCAGAAGAATTGGCCGGTCGAGGACAATCTTATTCAGAAACCACCTCAAAACCATCCATACCTAGATAATAAAACCACCTGTAGGTCAGTTTATGCTATTTAGACTATGGGTTTAGTGCATTTATCTTTATACCCTAAAGCTTAGAGATAATTCTTTCTGTCACTTACAAGGGTGGTATGTGTCAATGTGTAATACATTGTCTGACATTGGAGCTATCTTGCTGTACCTATATACCTAAAAAGACGCCGATTCATTTCTCATTACATTTCTTTCGAGCAGATATAACATTCCATCCAATTCACAACGCAGAGCCCTTCTGATTTGCCGTGTTCTTGAAACATGTAAACGAAAAGTAACAGCGAGTCGTGAGGAGCCTTCAGGCGAGATCAAAGTGACGTGCAGTAATGCAGCTACTGGCGGTATCGATAGCCATCTTCACTCCTGCGTTGCCGAGGTTCCCTCTCTTCATGTCGTGGATCATCATAAACAAAGTCATAATCATCATCATCGTTCTGCGCAAGCGCTCTGCTGCGGTCGTAGCGCTCACGGTCCCGGTCCCGATCACCGGACCTCCGCCGCTCATACCGAGGCATCTCTTCTTCCCTTACGTAGCTGCGCTCGCGCTCCCATTCCTGCTGACGACGTCGATCACGCTCCCTCGAATCCTCTACACGATTGGCAAGAGCATTAGCCCCCAGACCGCCAGCCACGGCGCCGAGAATGGTGGAGACGAGACGAGTACGATCCTCGTTATTGTCGTCGTAACCGCGCGATTTGTGCTTGCGTCGGGTGGCAGCCTCGGTTGCTTCACGGGCTACAAGACCACCAACGACAGCACCTAAAAGGCCGGCGCCTATGCCAGATGCAGAGTGAGTAAAGTTTTCATCAACCACATTACGAGCGCGAGACATGGGACTTGGCGAACGGTTGCGCGAGCTGCGTCTGTCGTCGTAATCTTCATCATCGGAAGAGAGACGAGAGCGAGACCGGCTGCGCCGGACCATGGCGGTGTTGGGCGGGACAGAGCGCGGGCGATTGTGCTGGTCAGGAGGCTCAAGAGTCATGCGCTCTTGCGGAGGAGGCGCGCCGCCGTAGTACGGATCATCGAGGCGAGATGTCGAGGCGTAGGGAGGAACTCCTGGGGAAGGGCCTTGCTGATGCTGGTTCGGGGTGCCTCCAGAGTAATTGTCTGGGGAGAAATCACGCCGGCGACGTGAGAACTCTTCGTACTCGTAGTAGTCTTTTGACATACTTTTTGTACTTTACTTTATGACAATAGTGTATATGTAAGGAACTGAGTTGAAAACGAGGGTTTGGTTTGGTTTAGTTTGTTGTTGGTGTAGGTGAAGAGGGGAAGTCGGTAGTCTAAGAATTAGTTTTTGGTTGATAAAGTGAAGAGGAAATTCGATGGGTAGAAGAGCAAAGGTCAGTCAGCCTTGTGGATAATAACGAAACAGCTCATATGTAATTAAAAGCCGAAGTAATATAGTGGCGCAGCAAAGCAGACGAGACGAAGCGTTGGGATATCAAATTGATGGGATATACCTACTGTATGTATAGTAGTCACCTCTCACACCACGGATGACGACAGCTCTTCATGCCACGTAAAACAGACCACGAGGGTTCGGAGTCACCTAGCCAAAGGCCTGAGGCGCATCGCCGGGCGTTTCTCACGTCGTGCAGTATTCTTTTAAGCCGCATTTACTGCTTGAGAACGGAAACGCCCGATGACGTTGTACTTGTAAACCCGAACCCCGCGCGCATGTGGCGAAGCGATTGCGGTTGCACAGCCTCCCGTAAGTCCTCGTTCGTCACATTAGCAGTACCTATAGGTAATAGTCAGGGCTCATAGCTACAACTACTAATGAATGTACCGGGTAGGTACTGGCAACTATCCGAACTACCTAAGCCTGTCCTGCAAGAAAAGAAAGTTAAAGGCCTACCGACATTCATTCTTACTAAAGGCCCTTGTCGTGTTTAGGTAGGTATTGAAATCTTGGCGACGATCTGGGGGGCAGTTACAGTGTATCAACCCCAGAATCAAAAAGCCAATCATTTTTCTGTGTTTTAGGTAAATCGAGTTTAGCTTTTAGAGACCCAATTTTTCACCAGCCAGGCAGGGAATCCTTACCTTACTTGCAGTATCAACCTTGGTATCCAACTTTATGAAATAGCGAATATTACATGATTCGTCTTTTCTTCTACTTATATTGAAATCATAAACAGAGTTACCACTCACAGCTAGCAAGGTAAGCTACTCAGTGATGCAGCTCCGGATTTCCGTCCCGTGAGCCCGCACTTCTCAGCATCAACCGATCCATAAGTATATGTTGTACTTAGGTGTGTTAAATCCCAGTCGTTGCAACTGTACCCGCCACTAGACAAGGCGGGTGCTTGTTTTTTCTAGCGAGAAATTTACCCGGCCGACTTTATATATACCATATATCCAGCCTATATCGCTTATACTAGACACCAGCCATTTCCAAAACCATACACGAACCACATCTCTTCTCATGAACTCAAAGTCTACTGAGCTGGAGTCAAACCAACAAAATGTTGAAAAGCTCAGAGAGAAGCCAGCCGCTGTCGAAGCCGTACAGCAGCCGGATAACAACGACAGTGGGGATTCCACCGACGAGCTTGAGCGATGGAATACTCCTCGAATCAATTCATATCGTTTCTATGCCACCAATCTCTCTTTTCTCATAATGGGCATGAACGATGCATCTCTGGGGGTGAGTTACAAATACCAGTCCCGGATTTTGACTTGGCCTCATAGACTGACTCAGTAACCTGCAGGCTCTGTTACCATATGTATGTAATACCACTTGACAACAGCAGATAATTAGAAATATCTAACCATTCAACTAGATCGAAACATATTATGGCATAAACTACACCACAGTCTCTACCATGTTCCTCGTGCCTGTTGCAGGCTATATAGTTGCAGCTCTAACTAATAACTGGATTCACTACACCTTGGGCCAGCGAGGAGTTGCCATCCTTGGGCCTCTCTGTCGTCTTGTTGCTTACGTACCGGTGGCTCTTCATCCCCCATTCCCAGCACTACCTTGTGTCATGCTTTTCACTGGTTTCGGAAATGGTATACAGGACAGTAGCTACAATGCTTGGATCGGTAATATGCAACGCGCCAACGAGCTCTTGGGTTTCCTTCATGGCTCATACGGCCTTGGCGGTACCATTGGTCCCCTGATAGCTTCTGCCATGGTAACAGAAGGCAACCTCTCCTGGTATACTTACTTCTATATCATGGCAGGTCTTGTTGTAGTCGAGTTCATTGTTGGGACTGTTGCATTCTGGGATGCAACTGGCCAAGAGTACCGACAAAGGGTTCGATTCCAAGATGGTAAAGACCGTGCAACGACACGCATGGCCGTCAAAAAACCAATAACTTGGATAGTTGCTGTCTTCCTTTTAGGATATGTGGCAGCCGAGGTCAGTCTGGGAGGCTGGATTGTCACTTTCATGCTCCGGGTCCGCCATGCCAAGCCGTTCCTTGCAGGTTTGACAGTCACTTTATTCTGGCTTGGATTGACGCTGGGCAGAGTCGTGCTGGGGTTCATAACAGAGAGGATTGGTGAAAAGACAGCCATCATGGTATATCTCATGCTCTCGATCGGGCTGGAACTACTGTATTGGCTCGTCCCTCACTTCATCGCATCTGTCATCTTCGTCATGCTTCTTGGTTTCTTCCTCGGTCCCTTATTTCCTGCTTCAATGGTCGCAGCAACCAAACTTTTGCCTGCTGACTATCATGTCAGCGCCATTGGGTTTGCTGCTGCAGTTGGAGGAGGAGGCGCTGCCGTAGGACCGTTTGCTGTTGGAGCTATTGCTCAACATACTGGTGTTCAAGTTTTGCAGCCCATAATAGTTGGTCTTCTCGGAGCAATCACTGTGGTCTGGCTGCTTTTACCAGGAGGATTTAGGAAGGGTGGATTGGAGAGGGCTAGAGAACTGAAATTGAAGCCAGGAGGGGATGTGAAAGAAGCTTGGTCTTGGTTAATAGGTATCAGAAAGATTAGCCTATAAGCTTAGGTCGGAGTACAAACACAAATGGCCTAAAAAGTATAATATATTCATCACAAACTGACCTCCTAATTTCGTCTCTCATGCTTCTACCGGCCAATTCCTGGCATCCTGATGCTTGGGTCAAGCTTAATATTAGTAAGGAGGTCGACGTAATAATACAAAAAGGATAAGCAAGGCGTTTTAATGAACTACCAAACATTTCAAATTCTACATAATAGAATTGGCCCTTTATTTTTCGTATGTGTCTAGCTGCGCTTGTACCACTTCATGAGTGACTCCCCCGTACGTCACCGAACCCGGCATGGGCATGGAGGGGTTCTCACTATCTTATCAACTATGCGAACTTTTGAAGGAGGGGAAATAAACCAGCTCCGAACTGCCTACCTACCTACTATCCATTGTCGCATCACCACCTCGTCTGTAAATATCACTTTATCTCGTTGACTTCAAGGCGTCTCTTTTTAATATCTCCCTAAAAATCATTACGAATCGCTCTATTATTATCCAATCGTCCTCACGACCCTGTCCATCATGGCGCCGACTTCGGCCACCATCACAGCTCTCGCGCCCTTCAAACCAGATCTTCATGAGCGCGCCTGGGCTTCTGTTCCTCATCCGACACTCCCTTTGATCGCAACAGCTCACGCCAAAGCCGTCACCGTATACTCTCTCTCGACCGCCTCTGCGCACAGCGTTCTCACCGGCGGCCACACTCGTTCCGTTCGCTCCGTCGCATGGAAGCCCCACCTACGTCCCGGCAACTTGTGCATTGTTACTGGAAGTTTTGATTCGACGGCTGGAATATGGCGATGGGAGGGCCAAGAGCAGGAGGAAGGTGGACTAGAAGTTGAGGTGACGCAGCAGACTCTACGTAAGAAGAACAATGACGACAGCGACGATGAAAACGATGCCGCTAACAAGGAGTGGGAATTCACACTTGTCCTTGAGGGCCACGATTCGGAAATCAAGTCTTGCTCTTTCAGCCCTTCGGGATCCTACCTCGCTACGTGTTCGCGCGATAAGTCAGTCTGGATATGGGAAGATATCGGTGCCTCTGAAGAGGATGACGAGTGGGAGACTATTGCTGTGCTCAATGAGCATGAAGGCGATGTCAAAGCTGTCGCCTGGTGTCCCGATGTCCCCGGCCGCAATTCCGTACGCAGCTACTCGTCTGATGTGCTTGCGAGCGCAAGTTACGATAATACTGTGCGCATATGGCGCGAGGATGGCGATGCCGAATGGGTTTGTGTTGCCGTCCTCGAGGGGCACGAGGGCACTGTCTGGGGATTACAGTGGGAGGCGCGACCACGCAAGGGAGATCTCTTCTCACGATTACTGACCTTCTCGGCCGATAACACTATCCGTATATGGACGTTGAAGCAGGACGACGAGGCAGAGGAGAGCGCCGCAGGAGGTGCAGCAGGTGCTCTGGGCGGTATCCCCAACACTATGCGAAGGTCCCTACGAGAGGAATGGGTATGTACAGCTGTATTGCCCAAGGTTCATACCCGCGATATCTACTCTGTGACATGGAGTGCGCAGACAGGAATGGTAGCAAGCACTGGCAGTGATGGCATCGTTGCGCTGTACGCCGAGGATGCCGAGCACGATACAAATGGTCAAGACGAAACCATGGGAAATACGGAGGAAAACAAGCAATCTTCATGGAGAGTTGTTACTACTCAACCTGGGGCTCACGGTCCCTATGAAGTTAACCACGTTACGTGGTGTCGAAGATATGATGCCGGCTCGGAACGACGAGGAGAAGAGGAGATGCTGGTCACAACGGGCGATGATGGGATTGTGCGGCCGTGGCAAGTTGAGGTTTATGTGTAGACGTAGCGTCACATCTTTGTCTAGGTAAATAGAAATATCACTATTAAATAATCGAAATCTCAGTTTCGTGCTGCCCAGGACTTCATCTCAGGTCAAACAGGTAATTTAGTGTTAGAGTGCTGACCTAGTAAGTGGACAACCACTCCTTATTTCGACACGGTACGTGAATGCTTATGCCGATACCAACCATTGGCTGTGAATCAATGAGTGATTTGGTGTCAGCACATTTTCTGTTGGACGTTTTCCATCCTTCCTACAATAAAGACAATAATTAGGACTGAATCACACCCACAAGACTTGCTGTATGTATTCTGTTATAATGAGTCACGTACAACAGCGTAAAACTTTGAACAATAAAAAAAAAATCATGCTATGTCGTTCCCAAGCCCATGCCAATGCATGGCAAACATGTCCTTTGTCTAGGAGGGGTATGATACAAAGTGGTTTACATGAGAAGCTTAATTGCTCCCCAAATCCAACGGCTTCTTTTAAACTTCTTCCCTCCCAAACTCTTACTGGCTGTGCAATTGCCATATCATTCCACCTATGATGTGTTCCCATGACAAATCTCCTTCATTGACTATTCATCCACTTACTCGCCCTTAAGCTTGTCCTGCTTGACACTGAAAGCCATCTCGAGGAGTTCCTTCTCCTCCTTGGTGTGGACGTTCTTGAGACCAGTGGCGACAGAGGCACTGGGGTTTCGGCCAGCGTACATGACGTGCTTGCGGGTGTGGTGCTCAGTGTTGTTGAGCAGAGTCTCGATACGGGGCTGGACAAAGCTCCAGGCACCGGCGTTGAGAGGCTCCTCCTGGCACCAGACGATGGTCTTGGCGTTAGGGTACTGGTCGAGGTTCTCCTTGAGCTGTTGCCAAGGGAAGGGGTTCAGCTGCTCAATGCGGGTGAAAGCGACGTTGTCGATGTTGTTGTCAGATCGGTACTTGTGAAGGGCAGCCCAGACCTGACCAGTGCAGAGAACAACACGCTCAATCTGGTCGGGAGACTTGATAGCACCAGTCTCATGCTCAGGGTCGGGAATGATCCACTGGAATCCAGCGTTCTCGCCAGTGAAAGCCTCAATGTCGCTGCGAGCAAGAGGGTGGCGGAGGAGAGACTTGGAGAAGAAGATGATAAGAGCTGAGCAAAGATTAGTATTAATTGATCAAACCGTTATAGCCAAGATCACTTACGCTTGCGGTACTGGCGGTGCAACTGTCGGCGGAGAGCGTGGAACAGGTTGGCGGGGGAGGTGAAGTAGGCAATCTGCATGTTACAGTCCTGGTGTTGACGGACGAGCTTTTCACCAGTGGGGAACTCTCGGGGGTCTTCATTGCTAAGCTGGAGGTATCGCTCAAGACGTCCAGAGGAGTGCTCAGGGCCCTGACCATCGTAACCGTGGGGCAGAGACATGACAAGGCCTGTTCGCTGCATCCACTTGACTTCACCAGAAGCGATGAACTGGTCGATGATACATTGAGCGTTGTTGGCAAAGTCACCGAACTGGGCCTCCCACATGACAAGAGCATGAGGAGATGACAGAGAGTAACCGTACTCGAAACCAAGGGCACCAAACTCGCTCAGAGAAGAGTTGGAGATGACAAACTTGCCCTGGTCCTGGCTCAGGTTCTGAAGAGGAGTGTGGGTATCCTCAGTCTCCTGGTCGTGGAAGACAGCATGGCGCTGAGAGAAAGTACCACGCTCAACATCCTGACCGGAGACACGGACGTGGTAACCCTCAGTTACGAGAGTACCGAAAGCCAGAGCCTCGGCGGTGGGGAAGTCGATGTTCTTACCCTCAACAACAGACTTGGTTCGGTTGCTTAGGATACGCTTCAGGTTGCGGTGAACGTGGAAGCCCTCAGGAACGCTACCAATAGCTTTACCAATGTGCTCGAGGGTAGAGCTCTTGACGTTGGTCTCGCTGGTGGCGAGAACCTCCGTGGCCAGCTCCTTGGGGGACTTGAAGCCGTTCCAGGCAGAGGTTGTCCACTCCTTGGAGGTAGGTGTGTAGTCCTTGGACTTGGTGAAGCTCTCCTCGAGCATACCCCAGACCCACTGCTTGTGCTCCTCGATATCGGCCTTCGAGAAAGAACCCTCCTCGATAAGCTTGTTGACGTAGATGTCAATTTGAGGCTCCTTGGCGTTGATGCGCTTGTACATAAGAGGCTGGGTGAAAGAAGGCTGGTCGGTCTCGTTGTGGCCGTACTTTCGGTAACAGTTGAGATCAATGACAACATCGTGTTGGAACTCGGCACGCCAATCAGCAGCGAGCTGGCAGACGAAGTTGACGGCCTCGACATCGTCGGCGTTAACGTGGAAGACGGGGGCGTCGATGGCCTTGGCGATATCGGTACAGTAAGCGGTGGATCGGGCGAAACGAGGATCAGTGGTGAAACCAATCTGGTTGTTGACAACCAGGTGGATGGTACCTCCAGTGGAGAAGGCAGGGAGAGAGTGGAAGCCGAGACACTCGTAGACGATACCCTGAGCAGCAAATGCAGCGTCACCGTGAAGGAGGACACTCATAGCTGTACGGTGAGTCTTCTCGTCGTTGTTATAGTGCTGGATAGCACGGGTCTTGCCCAGGACGACAGGGTCCTCAGCCTCCAGATGCGAAGGGTTGGCGACCAGAGAAAGCTGCACGCGCTTGCCAGAAGGCGTGGGACGCTCAAAGTTCATACCAAGATGGTACTTGACGTCACCAGAGCCCTCATCCTCACCACCAGATGTACCAGCGAACTCGCTGAAGATTGACTCGTTGGGCTTTCGGACGACGTTGGAGAGGACGTTGAGACGACCACGATGGGGCATACCGATAACGATATCCTTGACACCGTAGTCAACACTGCGGTCAATAAGAGCCTTCATACCGGGGACGAGGGTTTCGCAACCCTCTAGACCGAATCGCTTGTCGTTGGGGTACTTGGTGGCCAGGAAAGACTCAAAGCTGGAACTCCAAATAAGGCGGTCGAGAACACGGCGCTTCTCATCAACGGAGTACTTGAAAGGAGTGGGAACCTCGAGGCGCTCACGGAGCCAGTCGCACTTATCACGGTCAGGAATGTGGATGAACTCGACACCGAAAGAACCGCAGTAAATTCTCTCGCAAGCATCAATGATCTCGCGGAGAGTCATCTTCTCACGGCCATCACGCTTGAAGCGAGGCAAGATACCGGGACCGAGAGTGTACTCAGTGTCCATATCCTTCTCGGTGAATCCGTAGTGCTCGAGAGTCAATTCCTTAGGCTTGATGTTGGCGAAACCCTTGGCGTCATTGGTGCCCCGAATGCCGAGGGGGTCAATCTTGGCGGTGTGGTGGCCACGAGACTGATAAGCGCGGACAAGAAGCTGGACCTTGAGATGGTTGGTGACATCGGAACCGTCCTCCATGGCCAAGTTGCCAGAAAGACGAGGGACACCGCCAGTCATGGCAGGAACCAGGTTAGGGGGAGGCTGGAAGGCCTGGGAGATGGGCATCTCGCCGCTCTCCATGTTCTTGAAGTAGATCTGCCAAGATACGTGGACGCTCTCGGGATCTTGTCTCCACTGCATGTACATCTCATCGATGTAGCTGGCGGTGCTTCCAGAAAGGAAGTTATCGTTGGGGTCGGGGGGCGACGAGGTCGCGCTGGTCGCATAGTTGCGACGAGCAGAGACAGCCAGAGGGCGACGGGAGGCAGCGAGCTTCCATGATGAGGTACGGGCCGAGACGGTCGAGATGGAGGCGGCAGAAGAGGCAGCAGAGCATCGAGCACCGCGAAGGAGCTGCGAGCTAGCTCTACAGAGCGAATTCCTCAACATGGTGGGCGATTTGCCTGTGTGGAGAAACTGAACAATACAAGTTTATAGGTGAAGAAACTAGAGGATATAGATGGGAAGCATCCCTCGACGAGCCTGATCGCAACACGAAAGAAAGGCGGAGTAAGTCGACTGAGGAGGTAATTCCCAGTTAAAGCTGAGGGGAGGAATTGTAATTGGGATGAGAGGATGGAATGAATGGGAGAGGAACACGAAGAAGAAATTGCCTACTAAGGTACGGGCAACTGGGACTGGGACTGGGACTGGGCTGGAGCTCGAAAGTCGCTAGGGAACTACTGGGCTGGCTTTTGATGTCCTGTTGCAGGTTAAAGCTACTATGACGCCCCGGCAAACCCGGTTCTGGCCGCCAGGGATCAGTACTTTTATTGGTCAGGAGCACCCGTAGCGCTACGGTCAGGGACAAAACTCCGTGCGTGACACTGTGCGATTCAGCCCGCTGTTAGGTGCACAAAGTTAGAATTTCAAGGTGAAAGGTGACCGGTTTTCATTGTCCGGAAGCCCACATGACACACTGTTTTGGAGGTCATCGTGGACTTTTGTGCCATCATCATTGGGGCACGTTTCATTATTTTTGGGGCATTGGGGTTCTCGTTCGGAGACTCGAGGGCTCTTTACCGAGGATCACCATAATGCTTGACCGTGGAGGATGGAATTGATTCCCCGGAAACACTGCAACAGTATCCGTACCTACCTAGGTAGGTACCTATAGGTATTATCTGTACATGTCTTCATGACATCCATCGCGCCGGACTGTCACTTGCATTCCCCCACGCTCTCGGTATCTTTAAACAGAAACAGAAGCATGTCATGATGGTGGGTGAGTAAAGGTTTGGTGGTGCATTTGTGGACTCGAATCAACACACAACACAAACAAGACATGGCAGAAAGGGGAACATCTTCTTCGCACGGTCCGGTCTGGTTTCGGTCTGGCAACTGGGTATCAATTAGTTATTCCTGGATCGTGATAGTAGTCCATTCCCGCGGGGCAAACGGGAAAAGACTTGAAATTGCGGAGTAACCATCCTGAAGTTTTACGTGGTTGAAACAGGGATAGCCGACGCCACACTACAATGTATTACAGTAATGAATGGGAAGCAAGTCTGTAACGGCAAGTGTAACTAAATGTAACTCACATCATGCAATTCATCAGGTTTTCGGGAACGTTTCAAGACTGACCGGAGCTGTTTGAGCCACAGAGACGAAAGCAGTCATTGATTGATGAATCTATTTCCATTTCGATAAGCCACATGGTACTAGGTAGTTGGGGTAATCTGGCACGCACTTCTGACGTATGCCGATCCATCTGCTTGGTATTGTAGGTAATACTAGACTAGGTACCTATCAGTGGCTCTACATTAGTAGTAGGTAGTAGATATGTACCTATCCGAACATCCATCCAGATTCTATCTAGATAGTACATATTATTCACATCAACTTACGATAATACTCTAACAGGTTTTTAATGATATATGTTCATGCAGCCACTTAGTCTAATTATGCCTCTGTTGATACCTGAATCCCCTCGGCCGCCAGTGCTCTCGAGTAATCTGCCTGAGCCTTTTCCAGCGCGTTCATCGTTGGCTGCATCAAAGCAATTACAGCCGTTTTCCCACCTCCAACATTATCGGATCTCCACCGAATTTTCTTACCCGTACGCTCAAAGTGATCGCGGATCTCTTTCTTCCGAGTGCGGATAATCTCCTCTCGTTCGTTGTCAGCTTCTTCCGCAACAGCATTGATTCGTGTAATGGAGCGGCCTAGAGACTCGGCCAAGTACTGTAGTTCGCCAGCACGGTCTGCGTCGCCCGAAAGGAAGGCGTTCCAAAATTGATGTAAGAACTCAATGGTAGTAGCATGAGTGAGGCTGCACTTGCGGGAGATCTCAGCAGGTAGTCCCATGGGCTCGGCAGTGTCTGTGTCATGTCCGAACTTCTGGGCACGTTGCTGGCGTACGCCCTTCATAATGTCCTTGTCAGCGGCCTGAAGAGCAGAGCGAGAACCAACATGCGGTCTTTTGGGGTTGTCATCGTCGCTGTCACTTTGTTCGTCAAATCCCATCGCCGCTTGGATGTTGATGCCGCCAGCTCCATCACTCTCGAGTGTCTCCAGATCCCCCAAGATATCGAAAAGCACATCGCCGGGTGCTTGTTTTGCGAAGATGGCAGCCTGCTTCGAGGGTGCTGAGTCGTGTTTCGAGAAGAACTTGTTCTGCTCCTTCACGTTGAGCATGATACGATGCTCTTGAGCATCGCCCTTGAGATCACGCAGCGCTAGTTGGACATAGGCATTGTATCCGCCATCAGGATCGTCTGTATTGACGTCAGACGGGGCTACATTCGCCATGATCTTCTCGCTGAGGCTATTCAGTGTTTTCACGATAGGTATGTTCGCTCTCGGACGCATCTCGACGTCTTTTGCGTTTCCGCTTCTGAAACCTCCTTGATTCTCCTCGTTGGCTTCTATGTCGATGATATGCGGCACCTGCTGGGCCATAATCTTGCTCTGAAATGCGACAGTATTCTCGCTTGGGTCGTATTTGTCAAATAGAGGGTCTGTAGGGTCATTTTCTACGACTCGTTCACCGCGTAGTTTTTTGGAAAGTCTGCTGAGGAAGAAACGTGACCAAAATTCTGCCTCGGATAACTTGGGGACGTTCTCATTGTAAACACGCTTGATCAGAGGATGTTGTGCAAATATCATTTGTACCTGCTCCACGCTGATGTTTAGTTTTAGCTCACCGTCGACGGTCTTTGGCTTGACTGTCGAGAGGACATTGTAGGCTCCCTTCTTCTGATTGATCTCAATCGCATGCGCACGGAGAATATTTGTGCGCGTTGACCAAAACTGTGAATTGAACGCGGCTCCTGATAATGATTCGGGCTTAGTTTGCATTGCTTCGAGGTAAGTCTGATGTAGGCTAGTTTCCTTTCTCATTAGAGACTGCTGCAGCTCAATATCATTCCTGAGTTGTGAGTCATCAAACCAGCGCGAGAATGAAGTATGTTGAGAATTAACAGCACTGGCGAAAGCCATGGATGCTGAGCCACTGCCATTACCGGTAGCGCTTGGGTTCGGGGTTGAAGAACCGCCATTTGAACCAGAAGGTTTAGGGAAAGACGCATCGCCGCCGCGTGATGAAGCTAACAAGCTGGACAGGAGATCTTTGACGGCCTTTGCCTCCTCCTTGGCTTCGGCAGTATTGAAATGAAAAAGATAAGTAGCAGGATCCGCGTCTCCAACCTTTTCAAAAATCTTAAGCATTACCTTCGGTGAGGAATCTGGAGTCTGCTGGAGGTCTATTTTCGGTCAGTTTCTGAGGCGCGTTTAATTAAAATATATTTGCTTCTCCTTACTTGTGATGTTGTTGATATTGAGTGTCACGGTGGGAGGGCCTCCAGAATTAGGAGTCCAAGTGACTAGCTGACGGTCACTCGTGAGAGTCAGAACACCCTCCTTCTTCTTAAAGAGGGTGCGTCCCACAGGGATAGCCATGGCGATTTGTTGTGTGAAAGAATTGAAGGATTGAAGGAATAAATTGAAAGATTAGATTTACAAGTCGGAGTTGAATAAGAGATGCTCCAGGCATGATGACCCACATACGGTCACTGATTCACTACACTGGTCGATTACCTAAGGCAAATACGATTATCTACCTAGGTACCTAGTGCCCGTAACGAACAAACTAGTAGGTGGCAGAAAAAATGACCCCTAAGCTTTAGGATGCCAAAATAAAGAAACTAAGCCGGTAGTCTAAGTGTCATCATAAGCTGGCGCACTAAATGTATCACCTATAACTCGAGCGGCCATTTCTTATGATAACCTGAGGGGCTATGCGCCCGCGGCAGCAGGCCCGTCGCTCATCTTTATTGTTCTATATCTTGCGTAAGGTCATATGAAAGGTAGAGAGAGGGCTTGCGTGCAAGGATAAGATATATCAGGTGTTGTTTGTTCTGTAAGCAGAAGCAGGAGGGGGGGGTTTAGTCACAGGAGTAGGATTTTCTTTTCTGCAAAAGATAAATTCTAAACGCTCTCTGATTTTATTTTGATAATTATTTTATTGTTGCCTAATGCTCTGCCCCACACTTCACGACGATGAATCACTGCTGCTGCTGTTACGTTGTTGAGTTTTAAGCTATATAACTATGTGTTGAAGGCTGGGCCTAGTCCATGATATTCTGTTATAGTGGGCGACTGTATGAATTAAATGGACTTGTGTTCATCCAGTAGCAAACAGTCTTAAAAGTTTTGGTGTTCTATGCACCTAATGCCTTGCTGTGAGGTTGATTGTCCGCACAGACCAAAACAATAAAGTTTCTCTCGCGAAAACTGAGGTTCTCTTTGTTCTTTGTCCTCAGGGTACCAGAAGAGATGGCCGCTCCAGCTATAGGTGACAGAATTAGTGCGCCAGCTTATGACGTTTAGACTACAGTCTTAGTTTATTTATTTTGGTATCCTAAAACTTGGGGGTCATTTTTTCTGCCACCCACTAGACAGCCCGAGAACGCAGGTCAGCAGAAGCCCAACAACAATGACGATGAACGTCACTCAGATGCAGCCCGGGCGCATAAAAGAGCCTGCACTATACTGCCACAGGCAGTATTTACAAGGTCCCGCCCTTTCAAGGCAGGCTATTCGCTCTGCCCTTAAGGCTACCAAAAACAAGCCCAGTCCCTACAGAAAGGCAAGGGCCACTACCGATACGGCTAAGGGACACGATAACTATCTAGTTAAAGCTGCAATCTTCAGCTGCAGCCTACTTATTTATTTTTCTTTTTAACTCTCAACTAAAGCCCGAGCCTTCTCAATTTTCTCAAGGTTATCAACAATAAGGTTAATCTGTCCGCGCAGATCGAATTCCGGTGTATCATAACGTTAAAATTCATCTCACAATAACTGACTTTCTCAACAAGTACGTCGCACAGAACGGCTGCCTAGGTCAACACAGCAACGACTAAACTCTATAATGGGGGCAGGCGGGTCGCAAAAAATAGAGATTTAACATAGATCAGACGAAAATATTAGCACACTTTTAGGCTATATCCTTATGAAAGCTGATCTAACATTTCTATTAGCCACTAAATCAGTATCGGTTTTCATGCAATGCACCTGGAGGGTCATTGATAGAAGAAGCTTCCGCTGAGCTGTACGGATACAGTAGCTGATCCTTCCTCTTGCAACCCTCGATCCACCAAGTTTGCCGAAGACCCCCAGAGCCACTCCTTCCAATACCAAGCCATCACTCACACAGTCAGTCAATCCCCGGTCTATACCCGTACGTTCCGCATCGCTAACCACTTTCGCAGGTCTCGTACGACAAAATGCCCACTGCTACGGTGAAAAGAAGAGCTATCGGCAGCCTGCCGGCCATCTACTTCAAGGCTACAGTCCTTCCCTACGGCACCGTCAAGACCGCTCTTAAGAGGTGCGACAATGCGAAGCTAGAAGAGCTGCGCAAAGAGGCTCACGATCTCTGTACGACCGATCTCGCGGAGCGTAACGCAGCCTACTTATCTTTCATTGCCGCAATAAAGAAGAGTCTGAGGATAATAGATACCTCACATGGCTGGAGAAGGAGAAGAAGATGCTGAAAGATGGTCAAGAAGTACGGCACAAGCAGTGACGACGCAGACATACTGAAGGCACTCGCCAACAGCCACTATCACAAAAAGTTCAAAAAACTCAAGAAGGCGGAAGCAAAATACAACGACGTAAAACTGTCAGCAAAGTATCAGTCACACGTCAGAATTCCGCCGAAGCCCAAATCAAAACGAGGCAAGGACTGGATCGCCTACTGCTGACAGGCGTTCAGGCACCGACACCAAATTATGAACGACAAGAAGGACATCGTGAAGGACTAAGGTCCCCTAGCCAGGTATGCAAATGACAACGACGAGATCGGCAGCCCAGAAACTAGGTGGCGTCTCCCCAAGCCTCAGGGTATCAGAAGAAATGGCCGCTCGAGTTATTGAAGGTTTCAGTTGCGAATTCTAAGTCCAAGACCGAAGTCTAACACCTCGCGATACGCACAGCTATAATATCATAAAATATAGGGCATAAAGAGCAACCTTATTTTCACATAATACAAAAGTACAGCTAAAGAGCCCGCTTCTACTTTCCCCACGCAACCTAAAAAGCCCTAAAAAGCCAACCAGTCAGTTAATCTACCTACACCCTAATCGCTATTGCTGACACTGATTCTAGCTACAATACGATGCCTGAATGCAAGAGCCTACAGCCGCACTGCAATAGCCGCTATCTGCAGGGGTCTGCTCTGCTAAAGGCTGTTATTTACACTGCCCTTAAGGAAGGAGACACATTTTGGAAGGACGCGGGTAATGGCACGTAGTTTTGGGATGACATAGAAACGACGAGGACGTCGCTATTAGTTGACGGCCAAAATGGACGTGATTAGACAGAGATAGCCGACACGCCACAGCGTCGAGTAGCCCACGTCCTTCTTTCAACGTAGAAAGCGTCCGGATTTAATAGAGTGTTTTTATCTACTTACCAATGCAGTTACAGCCCCAGCCAAATAGCCAAACAACAAGGATGATATCGTGACACACAGCGTTTAACCTTTCTGCTACCTACCTCTATATGTCTGTTTCAAAATGTCAAAAATCAAAACAGTCTTGCTATTTCTCCACCAAGTGCCTCTCAAATTTGGCAAAGTCTATGTAAGAATATGTGTTGTACAATAAAATACCCAGCGCCGTCAAGTACACATATATGAAACCAAATTCCAGAAAACCTATGGACCACGGCGAATTCGAACGTCATCAGCATCTGCGAGCTTCTTCTCCGCGCCTACGCCGAAACCCATCATCTTCTTTGCACCCTTCTTCTTGGCACCGTACTCCTCATCGAATTTTCGGATCTGCTTCAGTGACTGCATGTCCTCGCTGATACTGGCTGGAATCTGGCGCAGTGCCTTGTCGAAGTGATCCTGGCGCAGTGTACGCTTCTTGGGGTACTCGTAAGGCTCGGGGCCGGTATGTCTCGCGGCAGCCTCGTTTTCCTCCTCGACAGCAGCCATAGCGGCGGCCACGCAAGCATTCTTGAGGTCGGATCCTGAGTAATAGGGAGTACGCTTGGCGAGGTCATCGAGCGACACGGCAGGTTCGAGACTTTCGCCCTTGAGAAGAATCTTGAGAATAGCAGCGCGGTCAGACTGCAGAGGGAGATCGATGAGAAGACGCCGGGGTAGGCGGCGGAGGACAGCGTCATCAAGGTCAAAAGGACGGTTCGTCGCAACCATGATGAAAGCTTCTGTCTCTTCAAGACCGTCCCACTCTTTGAGGAACTGGTTGATGTGTGAGCGGTGCGATGCGCGAGCACCAAGCATGCTACGGTTAGCTAACAGAGAGTCGGCCTCGTCGATGAAGACGACGCACGGAGAAATCTTCTTCGCAAGAGTGAAGACAGCACGGATAAGCTTTTCGCTTTCACCAACCCACTTATCATTGATAGTGGCACCGCTGATTTCAAGCATGTTTGCGCCGCTCTCTTTAGCAACAGCCTTTGCAAGTAAAGTCTTACCTGTACCGGGGGGTCCGTACAGCAGACACCCAGGAATTTTGTCTTGGGCCAGTACACCATACGAGAAAGCATCCGGTCGCACCAAAGCAAGGGTCGTAAGTAGCTTGAGCGCGTTTATGGTTTCTTTAGGCACATGAACATCTTCAAATGTCGTTCTCAAATTCTGGCGGTTGATGTGCCCGGAGGATATCCGCTTCTCGTACTCATTCAACTTGAGAGCGGCTCGGCTGCCCGATTGTGAATCTTCCGCCTTCTTCTGCGAGTCCTCTCCATCCAACTTGCCGTCTTGCTCTGGTTCGTCGAGATATCGCTGCCCAGGTCTTTGCCGTAACGGACCCATGAGGAGACGCTCATATACTCCTCCTGGCGCAGCACCAGGTGCCTCTTCTTCATGGCGTTTGGCTGCGCTTGCTATAATGTACACCTCCGGTAAGGGGAGTATTGACTTCTTGAGCATTTGGGCCCGAGTATCGGTGGCGTGCATAAAGATTTTTATGTGCGCATCAGAAAAGTCAAGAAGCTGGTGGCTACCCAATGCTTTCAACATTCGGTTGATGTTTTGGACGTTCTCCACGAAGATATCTGTTTCTTGAAGGGGAAAGGGGTTATCTGAAGTCTGCGTCCCGCCAGATGGCTTGGGTTGGCTCAAAGTACGCTGAGGATTTATATGTCGAGAGATGACAAAATCGCTGGCAGAGATATCCCGAAGCATACTCTGATACTCCTCTGAAGGCTGCTCGCTCGACGACGTTCCGAGGATGGCTATCTTGGAACCTTGCCGCCATGCCACATCCACCAGATTTCTCAACCGTGTAATCAGCATTGAACCCTCGAGGGTCATATTCAATTCCACGAAGTCATGGATATGGATGATAAGGGGCTTTTCCCGGGACGAGCCCTGCTTCAGCTCGGCAGCTTCTAGGATTTGAGCCAGGACTTTATCGATCTTGAGGTTCTCCCATTTCCCAAAGGGATCATAGCTACCCTGTTTGATTTTTGATAATTCGTCCTCAAGTCCACCTGATGCTGTGCGAATATTAATCACGCCAGAATCAGAGTCATTGTCCTCCTCTTCTGGTCGTGCCACAACGTCAGGGTCCTTATAGAGCTTTCCGTTCATCTCTGCAGCACGAAATCCCATGTGGGACAGTGATCCTCGCGAGTAAGCCCAGTCCTGTTCAAGATAATTCCCTACTACTACAGACAAATCTTGGGCATTAAGCTTGATCAAGTCGGCGTTGTTGAAATATGCGACATGCTCTGCAACAGCAGTCGATATGGCTTGCCCGCTGTAGCCTGACATAGACAAAACAGTTATCTGACGCTTGAGATTTCTGGACTCCGAGTCAGGAGGTGGTGGTGTCATCAGCTCGCGACGAAGGGCGGATCGAACGGAGGAGAACGTGAGGACAGGGAGGTCGGCGATGGCTTGAGATAGAGAGTGGTCAAGTCTCCAGTCATAATCAAGGATACTGTCAAGGCTGGTCTGGACTGACAAGAACTGGTCGCGGAACTCTTGGGTGTGTCGGTCAAAGTCCTTGTAGTAGTGCCACCACCAAAATGGCCGTGATGTATATGTATATTCGGGATGTCGGGCAGGATATAACGAATCGGTCAAGTGCCATGCTGAATCGAGTAACATATCGAAGGCACGGGTAAGGTTTGTCAGCTTGTGGACAAGCTCGTCCGTTTCGCAGGAATTGAGCTCAACAGCGGCGATTTCTTTGGCGCGATCTGCGACTTTCTCAACCAGGGCACTGAATGTCGTATCGAAATAATCTTCGAGTGCCTTGTTGGATTCCGAGACTCGGGTGTTCTTGTCGGCGGCTTGAGGATCGATAAAGATTGAAGACGTTTTGGGTTGTTTGGCGTCTTCAGCAAGAGCAATCGGGAGCTGAGGTCTCGTGTAGGCATGGTGAAGAGTAACGTTGTCGTCAAGAAATGCCTGTGGCAGTTTGACGGGAGGTAATGCAGGAGCGGCCTGTTTGCGAGCTATTCTACTTTTTAAAGAACTTGATGCTCGAACTCGAGAACGACCGGCCAAGTTTTCTGTCCCATTTTGTGGTTGTATTTCCTCGTCTTCTACCGCTGTCGACTGATTTGGAGGCTTATCGCCATTGTTTGCGCCTGCGCCTGTGTTTCTCCAAGTCGAAGATGTTTGGAATGATCGACAAAGGATTCGGGGTCTGGCGTGAGATCTGGTGGCGGCGACAGCAGGATGGAGCAGGGCGCGAAGCCCTGTCAATTGCATCCGGGCGAGTGCTCGTCGGTCGGGGCCGAGAGTATGGAGTTGAGAACTTTGGCAACGTCTGAAGAGGTTCGACGTCGCAAGGCTGTTGGTGAGCCGGCCTTGATCCAACAAACTTCCCCAAAATTCGGAGGCGTTGCGTCAAAAGCGGAAACGGATTTACCAAGGTCGAATCGGCCGAATCCCGGTCATATTCCGGCTCCGACTGTTTAACGGATCTATTAGTCGACAGTCATTCTCAGGAAAAACGACGATTGGCGGTATATCGCCATGCCAGAATTCAGTCCCCTGTATTATGCCACTTGAAGCGAATTGACTGTGTATATGTAGACCAACAGACTGGCACACCTTTCTCATGTCTAGGGTATTCTCGTATAACCTCGGACCTAGGTGTTAACGAACCACGCCAACAAATCACAATAACATCATGGGTTGATAAACGGATGGTTCAATCTTATAACGCTCTTCGCACAGTTGTATAGTAATCGATATGGGTATTTATTATTGTTATTATGTCAAAGCCTGGTATATTGTTACGGATTCTGTTTCAGGCCTACACTTCAATGACAGAATGATCGGTTGTCATCATTACATTATTGTAAGTTTTGTTCCTTGCTCACGTTTGGACCAGGTATTAGCCATCATTGATGGGCCTAAAAATTCGAACCATCATAACTCACATATCACTAATGCATGTTTGCGTGCATTTTAATAAAATCTGTCTCGTATATCGCCCCCCTGTCGCTCAACAACACAAATCAGTCTCCACAAACTGGGCTGAAACCTGACCAAGATAGGCTTCATCCAGGGTATCAGAAGATTGGTCGCAAGAACCGTAGGAGACGAAATTAACAGGCTAGATTGCGCTGTTTAGACAAGACTTTTAGGCCGTTTGATACTGTGCCTTAAGCTTAGAGATCAGCGTTCCTGTTATTGGACACAGGTCAGGGCGTCTGCTGGCTTTGGCTGTCACTCGTTTGACCCAGCCTTTCCGTGTCAAGAGATCAGTTTCGAGATGTCAAAGAAACTACTTTGAAACAATTTAAATTTCAAAAGCACAGGACTTAGACTCGATTCCGACAAGTGTTTCTACTTAGAAGGTAGAAGGGATGAAAAGGTCCATGAGTATGAATTATTCATTGGTGATGATAGCTCAGCATCATACCCATGCCAACTATATTCACAAAAAGAAATTTGAAGCCTTTCGTTGCAACGTTATCTCTTATCTCTAATCTGCTACGCTTGGCTTATTCGGTACTTGATATATTGATAGAGGAGACCTAGATTTTATTGTCATCATAGACTACAGCTGTCATCCACTCGTAGCTCTTGGTATGATTCAGGATTCTGCTAAGCCTTGTTGGTGCTAAAACGCCTACGCGGGGTTTCCACTGTTAGGCGACGACGCTTGTCACTTGTCATCAACACTACAACTCCCGCGTCTTGACTCTTTACTTAGTTTAATTCGTCCTCGAATCTCAATTCTTGGATTGTGCTCATTCTCGTTCTCATCCTCAAAAGATAGGACACCCTTTTGAACGCTATGTGATAACACCAAATCACTCTGCCCTTCACTCGCCAACCTACCTCAGTCAGCAATGGACAACTCTCAAGCTTTACCAGAACAGTCTCAGTCAACCAGCCCAGAAGAATCGCCTCCTAATTCCGATAAGCCTTACCACTCAAAACGACCTCACAAGAAGTCGCGTGCAGGATGTCGCAACTGTAAAACCCGTAAGGTTAAATGCGATGAGGCCCGTCCCGTGTGTAAATCCTGCAGACTGCGCAAGGCTGATTGCGTATACACCACTCCTGCAACCTCAACCACTTCCTCAGCAAGTGACAAAGTTGTCAGCAATCCACGTCGCTCCTCTGCAGAATTACCACACACTCACAAGAAATCTCCTACGCCTGATGCCGAGTCCATTAGCGAGGAGATCCTTGAGGAGGTTAATTCCCTGACGGTACAGCCGCTCTACCGCCCTCGCCCCATGGACAGGACAGACATGAAGCTACTCTGGTTTTACACAAGCACAACGGCCACGTCTTTTTCTGTTGACGAGGGACCGCTTAACCCCATCAACGATGTGTTGAGGAACCGCCTAGTTCAGGTCGCCTTTGAGAATCCGTTCCTCATGGACTCTTTGTTTGGTCTGGCAAGCCTACACATGCAGAGCCTCGACTTGAAGCCTGATCCCGCTCGCGCATTGGCATATCGTGCTCGTTCATTCGAAGGATACCGCATGGCCGTGGAACAAGCTCGTCCGGAGACATTTCCGGCTTTGCTCGCGAATTCCCTGCTCCTCACTGCTCTCGCATCTCAAAATTTCCGAGATCAAGACGCCAAAAAGCTTTACATAATAGACTGGATGATTGTATGGCGAGGAATCGGCCTTGTCATCGACCTGATGGGTGTTGAAAGGCTCATTGATTCGGGGCTCTACCCTCTCTTCAACCGACCTTCTATTGATATCGAGCAGGCTTCAAACCACATCCCTGCTGTTCTTCTCTTGATGATCAACTCTATTGAGCCCAGTGACCCGGAGTATCTCGATTACGAAACCTACTACGAGACGCTTCAATTCTTGGGCTCCTTGTACCAAAACTTACATGATGGCTTTGGACCTATTATGATGTTGCGAATCATTACCTGGTTCACTTTCGTTCCTCGAAATTTCGTGCAATTCGTACGGGATTTACGCCCCCGCGCTCTTATAATCTTGGCCTACTACGCCGCCTTTCTCAAGCTCCCATTAGAAGTCTGGTGGATGGAGAATATCGGAAACAGGTCCCTGCAGGACCTTTGCGAGTTTATTGGTCCCGAATGGCAACAATACCTACTCGTCCCGCATATGGCACGTTTAGTTGAAGGGCAGCAAGAAGTAGCTAGGGTGTTATTCGAAGACCCCAACTGGCAGCCCAGAGCGCCAAACAACCTGCGATTGGATCCCACGGCGACTGTCACACTCGTTGATGAGACAGGTAGACGTGTTGAGTGGATACCCGCTGAGAAAAGGCTTGTGCTTATGGAAGAAAGAGACCAGATCACATCCAAAACCAAGGCTGCGGAGAAATGGAGGAGAGAATTGAACGCTAATTTCTCAGGTGAAGAGTAGTCCAATATATTCCAACATGTATTTTAGGATCGGTGACTATGTAGAAAATGGACCAGACTTATCCCAAGGTATCGTTCGAGATTCAAAGGGTTACTGGGTTGGATAACAAACAGGATATCTGTCTGGCACACGTATCATTCATGGCTCTGAGGGAGCGCCGTCAAGGTACCAGGAAAATTGGCCGCTAGGGGCGTAAGAGACGAAATAAGCAGGCCAGTTTATGCTACTTATATTAGACCTTTTAGGCTGTTTATCCTTATATCCTAAGTCTCAGAGGCTAACTTTTCTGATGCCCAGTAGAGCGCCCTGTCATCTGTTCCATTTCGAGCGGTTCACTGCCACTTTGATTAACGCTTGCAAGATTCAGTTAGTCACTCTCATACAATACAATGCGGTCGCTCTTGGATACGTGGTAACCGCTGGAGTAGATAGTAGAAACGTTGGCTCTGAGCTTTAGAGTGTTCATAAAATAAAGAATCTTGAAATATGGTCTAAATATTATAAACTGACTTAGTTGTTTCCATCTCTCATGCCTCGATCGACCAACTTCTCTGATATTCTAAGGCAGGGGCCTACGCGAATGAGCCTTCTAGTCCTATGCACCGAACGTCGTCTCCCATGATGCTGGCGATCAACTGTTCTAATGTCTTCAGGAGGGGTGATACTGCATTTGAGTGTTGGTTATGTTTAATTCGATTCGGTGTTGAGTTTGGCTGGTGGACGTTGTCGCTTTGTAGCGGTTTCGGCATGCCCTGTATGAGTTGTGTTGTGGTTTGGACTTCGGCCGCTTGAGGCACAAGAGATGAATTGACTGAGTTAGTTTATGATATCTAGACTATACTTCTAGGCAATTTATTTTTATGCCTTCGGGCTTAGACTAGATGTTAACATTGCTATCAGGGACTGGAGGGTAGGGGAGTATATTGCCAAACAACACAAGTCTTTTTCGTATTTTGTAGTTGAAATCAGTCAGTTTCACATATCGATTATGAATTGCATGATCTTGATACCACCCACGTCTGTAATATATACATAACAGAAGACCTACCAGTCTCCGGGATGTATGAGAACTATCATTGTATGTTGAGGTAGACGTTCAGTAGATGGATGTCCTGTAGATATATAAAAGAGCTGTTAAGTCAACACCAAAGCGAACACCGATTGACAAGCAACCATGTAAGTAGGTCTTTTGGTAACAGACAAGCTGGCCTCCAAGCTTTAAGATAAAGAGAGAAAAAAGAGTAAGGAAATAAAGAAGTTTAGGTAGCATAAACTAACCTACTGATTTCGTCTCTTATACTTCTAGCGAGTCAAATGCTCATGCCCATAAGAATGCAGTCACTCGTCTACCATGTTCACAGAAACGGAAAAGATCACTTAGTAAAAAAGAAAAGCTTGATATGGCTACAAGAGGAATTTTGTTGATTTCTTGGTACACAGCTCACAAAAGAGACTTAACGGAGCTCATGAGAAACCTCAGGGACCTTGTTTCCTCTGCTCTATACAAAGGTCCTTATTTCTCTCCTCCCGTCTCCCGCGGCATTAACTTCAATACTTAAACCCCTTACTGACCCTCAAGCTCAGCAAGAATCTTCTCACCCTTGGCCTTGGCGGAGGCGAAGTCACCAACCATGTAGAAGGCACCCTCGGGAAGGTTGTCACCCTCACCGCTCAGGATGGCCTTGAAGGAGTTGATGGTCTCCTTAAGGTCGACGAGCTTACCCTCAATACCAGTGAAAACCTGGGCAACAGTGAAAGGCTGGCTCAGGAAACGCTGGATCTTACGGGCACGCTCGACAGTAAGCTTGTCGGCCTCAGACAACTCATCCATACCCAGAATAGCAATGATATCCTGAAGAGACTTGTACTCCTGGAGGATTTGCTGGACACGGGTGGCGGTGTCGTAGTGCTCCTGGCCAACAACTCGGGGGTCCAACATACGGGACTTGGAGTCGAGAGGGTCGACAGCGGGGTAGATACCCAACTCGGAAATACCACGGGACAAGACAGTGGTGGCATCCAAATGGGCGAAAGTGGTGGCAGGGGCAGGATCAGTCAAATCGTCAGCAGGGACGTAGACAGCCTGGACGGAGGTAATGGAACCCTTCTGGGTGGTGGTAATACGCTCCTGCATACCACCCATATCGACGGCGAGAGTGGGCTGGTAACCGACGGCAGAGGGGATACGACCCAAGAGGGCAGACACCTCGGAACCGGCCTGAGTGAATCGGAAAATGTTGTCAATGAAGAGCAGCACATCCTGACCTTCGGCGTCGCGGAAATATTCAGCCACAGTCAACTTGTCGATAGAATTAGCAATGCGTCCAAGAGTCATTTAAGAGTAGCCTAAAACCATAAGAGTAGCCTTAGAGTCATCTAAGAATAGTCTAAGAGTCGTCCTGGCATACTCGTATTGGCAAGGAATAGCTAGGGAAGGCACTTACTCCAGTGAGGGCGACACGGGCACGGGCTCCAGGGGGCTCGTTCATCTGACCGAAGACCAGGGCGACCTTGGACTCGCCATCAAGCTGGATGACGGAAGTCTCCTGCATTTCGTGGTACAGATCGTTACCCTCACGGGTACGCTCACCGACACCAGTGAAAACGGAGTAACCACCGTGGGCCTTGGCGATGTTGTTGATAAGCTCCTGAATGAAGACAGTCTTGCCGACACCGGCACCACCGAAGAGACCAATCTTTCCACCACGGGCATAGGGGGCAAGAAGATCGACAACCTTGATACCAGTGACGAGGACCTCAGCAGAGGTGGACTGCTCAACGAACTCGGGGGCTTCGGTGTGGATAGGGAGGCGCTTGTCAGTCTTGATAGGACCACGCTCGTCGATGGGGTCACCAGTGACGTTCATGATACGGCCAAGAGTCGCAGGGCCGACGGGAATAGTGATGGGAGCACCGGTGTCCTCAGCGGAAGCACCTCGGACGAGACCCTCAGTACCTGTGAAATTGCGTTAGGGCGTGCCTCTGAAAAATCGAATCGATGATGACATACCGTCCATGGCAATACAACGGACGACGTTCTCACCCAAATGTTGCTGTTGATTGTTAAAATTTATAGATCAATGAGGTAATTGGGCCTGTTACGTACGGAAACCTCGAGGACGAGCTTCTGGCCATTGTTCTGGCACTCAAGAGAGTTGAGAATGGCAGGGAGCTTAGCACCATCGAACTTGACTACAGCATCGTCAGTAATGCCCTCGCTATATTGCTGCAGACTCGTTCGAAGTCTGTTGATGATGATTTACTAACCGTCGACAACGGCACCGATGACCTACGAAGAGTCGGGTTAGCACGGAGTCTTGTGCGAGTCGATTTCGCCCGGGCGACCGGAATGCAATCATGAGCGTCTCGTTCTCACCTGGTGAATCTTGCCGGCGCCAACGCCAGTGCTGGCCCATCGGCTGGAGATGGGAAGTCGGAGAGCGGAAGGTCGGAGGGCACGTCGAGGAAGGACGGCCGGGCGAGCCGCGCGGGCGAAGGAGGAAATGCCGCTGCCGAGGGAAAAACACAATGGTCAGCTCAATTGGGTCTCAATTGGGGCGGAAAGGGCGTCGAAAAAATATCGACAATCGCTTCCGCGAGCGATACTCACCTCTTGAACATCTTGTCAGATGACAAAGAGCGATCAGAGATAGGAGTGGAGAGAGGTTGGTTGAAGCTGAGGAGAACTTTTACGGGAGGTGAGCAGTTTTGCTCGGGAGAACGACTTTGGTCGGTTAGAGCTTTCGCTGGGTGATCACGTGATGCGCTAACCCGAAACTGCCACTGACCCCACCGGGGAAGCTGCGATGCCGGCAATTTCCCGGGATGAACACAACGGAATTATTCGCACGCCCAATACTAGAGCGGTTGCCTTGTCAGAGACCACTCGAAGCCAGGCAAGCCAACGGCAACAGCGGAGAGATGCCTGAGAATCGTCACTGAATCCTGATTCCTTAGGCCTGCACTACAGAAATTGAATGTTTCCGTGCCGCATCTCTCACCTTCGGGCTTCAGATCAATCTGCCAGTTTATCTCACAAGGAACCGAGCGTACAACGCATATCAAGAAACCGAAATCACTTAATTTGTTTTTCTGTCTCGTCTCATGGTAAACCTTTATTCGAAGGATCAGAATCTTGCCTTCAGTGGCCTTGCAGAAACCTTTAATTAAACGTTGCTTCAAGACGGGAAGATGCAAAACAGAGCGGGGAAAGTAGCATTGGCCCGGCCTGTTTGTTTGCTGTCGAGTTGGAGGTAGAAGCTCAAGATGGATTGGCTGAACCATGGCAGTACATACAGCGCCTTTTAGGATACAAGAATACTTACGCAACCTAAAATTCCAGTCCCAAGCATAAACTGGCCTACTGACTCCATTTCTTGTACTCAGTGGCCAATTTACTGAGATCCTGAGTGCGTGATATATTCACATCAATGTACAGCAAGAAAACGCTTGTTCAAAGTCTCTACACTTAACTACCTATCTGCAATTTGTGTTTCTCTGCATGCTACAGATATGTTGTCTGTGACGGTTTCGTTTATTTTTCGCTTCAGCAAATGTCGCCATCAATTCAAGGCATTTTCTTTCTGGGGCATCATGTAATTAGAATCAGATCCCCACTTTAGTGGCATTAGCCTGGCTTAGGTTGATGACGGGAGGCAAGGGCAGGCCACTGTGTACCAGAAGAGTTGGCCTCCAGGCCTCTGAGATTTAGGATACAAAGATATACAGCCTAAAGGTCTGACCTAGCTAGCCTATGTACATACCTAGGTAGTATGAACTGGCCTAATTATTCGTCCTTTATACTCCTAACGGCCAATTTTTCTGATACCCTGATGGCAGGCATGAACGGCTAGGCTCCAGATAAACTTGCCATATTAGATAGAGGTCCAGTTGAACCCCGTGTGCGAATTCCATCTTCCCGTTTCTGCTGTATGTGTTGCCTCTCTTTTGTGTCGCATCTGCTGATACTGCGAGATTAAACTTTCACATACCTACCATTCTGGTATATATCTGTTTCTGATTAAATATACCCATATCAGGGACTGACCTAAACGCCAAAAAAAAAAAAAAAAAGAAAAAAAAAAGCTCGATGCAAGCTTGGGCACAGTCAGTCAATTCTTGGCCCAATCTCAGCACTAACTAACTTCCCAAGTACAACAAATTAACAGTACAGCCTGAAGAGGAAGCCTCCAGTGGCGTATGGTCCATGTTGCCTTGAGACCGACCGGGCTCTTGGTCAGACAACAGTATCCAGTGAAGTTCAGAAAAGCCACAGGACTCAAGTTCAGTACCAACCCCCATATCAAACTTTAAGCTCTGCACAATTGAAGGGTTGTCCCGGTATTTCAAGACGAAGACCAAAGTCTAACTATGCTATACGAACAGCTGTGTCATCAAGAAATGTAGGGCACGAAGAGCAACCTTAATTGCACAATAACATTTGCCAATACCAATCGTAAACTTTTATTACTTGAAATTTTATAAATTATGTCAAGTAGCATAAATAACATGACAGCTTAATACCCCGCTAGTAATGACGTAGCCTGCATTTATCACCGACTAATGAAGGACTTGTTCGTTCAGTGTTTCTATAACCGTCGCTTCCCGTTATTCCTTCTCTTGTCATCCTCACTGTTTAGTTTTGGGAAATCGTGGACTCAAGAGCTAGAACAAGGGCAGTTCGAGCAGGAATGTAGACGTGCGTCCAATTCTTTCTGTTGTTCCATTCCATAGGTGTAGTGAAGAATCGAGTGTTCTCGTCGACGCGGTTGTGGCCTCCAACATCCCCATGGTCAGAGTTAAGAATCACACGGTATGTTCCTGGAACTTCAATTCCAATGCGGTAGTCGCTGAAGCTGTTGGTTGGGTGGAAGTTGAAGATGAAAACTAAACCAGCTCGCTCGAACACAATAACCTTGTCACCCTCATGCTTCAGTGAGATGTAAGCCTGAGGCGCAGACAACCAGCCGTACTTGGCCTCGGCCTGGTTCATCATGCGGTCGAAGTGGTCGAGGAACTTGTATCGAAGCAAAGGATCTTCTGTGAGGTTGAGCTGTCGTCGAGCGTACCAGAATGAATTGTTGTTGCCCTCTCGAGGGAAGTCAAGCCATTCAGGATGACCAAACTCGTTGCCCTCAAAGTTGAGGTATCCCTCTCCTCCAAGTCCGTGTGTCACCAGTCGGATCATCTTGTGGAGGGCCATGCCGCGGTCAATGACTGGAGTCAAGGGCGAGAGGGTCGACATGTTGGTGTACATCTCGGCATCACAGAGATGCATCATGAGCGTCTTGTCTCCAACGAGGCTGCAGTAACGTTAGTGACTTGTTTCTTGCCAGTTTGTTTCAAGTAAACTTACGCCTGATCGTGACTCTCAGCATAAGCAATGGTCTTCTCGCCATGGCGGCGGTTGGTTAGAGTGTGGCAAATGTTGCCAATATCCCATTCATCATCCTTGACCTCCTTTAAGATCTTGATCCACATGTCAGGAATTGCCATGGCAAGGCGGTAGTCAAAGCCAACACCGCCAAGCGACAGTGGCAAGCAGAGAGCAGGCATTCCGGAGACGTCTTCGGCAATTGTGATGACATCAGGGTAAAGATGATGCAGCATCTCGTTCGCCAGCATCATGTAAACAACAGCCTCCTCGTCAACGTCTCCTCCGAAGTACTCATGGTAGCCACCTGAAAAGCCTGTACCCATACCGTGATGGACGTAAAGCATACTGGTAACACCATCGAATCGAAATCCGTCAAATTGATATTCGTCCATCCAGAATCGCAAGTTGCTGAGCAGAAACCTCATCACCTCATGATGTCCGTAGTTGAACAGACGGCTGTCCCACTGCTCATGTCGACCCTTGCCACCACCATGGAAGTACTGGTGGTCGGTACCGTCGAACTCGTTGATACCATCAAGGACGTTCTTGGAAGCGTGACTGTGGACAACATCGAGTAGCATGGTGATTCCCATACCGTGAGCAGTATCGATGAGCTCCTTGAGCTCTTCCGGAGTTCCATATCGACTGCTGGCTGCGAAGAAGTTGTTGATTTGATACCCAAAGCTGGCATAGTATGCATGTTCCATGACAGCCATTAATTGAATCACGTTGTAACCAAGACTCTTGATACGAGGGAGCATGTTCTTGGTAAATTCCTTGTAAGTGGCGACTCGCTGCTCGGGGCTGGAAATACCGACGTGTGCTTCGTATACACGAGCACTGGCAGGTTTCTTAGGTCGAGAGTTCTTGAACTTGTAGGTCTCGGAAGCTGGTGGGTTCCAAAAACGGGCATCGTAGGCGGGAGATACGGACAGATCCTGTGTCACGTACTTGATCCAGGCAGGAAGTCGATCAACATGCTCGCCATTGGGTAAGTTCAGAGAAATCTGGTATACAAATTAGACATGGTAGGTTGACATTGAGTATAATTGACGACGAACCTTGAGCTTGGAGTTGTGAGGAATGGCAGTTTGACCATTTTGGGCAGGAATGACAATCTCAAAGACGCCGAAATCATTCTTCTTCATAGGATGAGCGCCACGATCCCAGCCATCTGGCAGTAGTGTTAGTGCATGTAAAGGCAATTGAGTTTGGGAACTTACTAAAGTCGCCGATCAGGTACGCCGCAGTAGCATTGGGTGCCCACTCGCGGTACACAATGTTGTTGTTGGCGTCGACATTAAATCCGAACTTCTCAGCACCCTGTGGACATTCATATGAGTATTGTGACCAGTTGGGTATCGAAGTTATGAACTTACCCTGCTGAACTTCTCAAGGCCACCTTCGGTGTCATTGATGGTCTTGATCCAATCTTGGGTTTTCGAGTATCGTCTTTTCAGAGCTCCGCTGAAGGGCTCCAGCCAAGGATCGAGCTTGACAACACCTGGAGTTCATTGTGAGCATGGTGTCATTGAAAATCAGACCACCACATGTCATGCCATGCAATGTATTCAATGCACTTACCTGTGCCATCATTGGGAATATCACCAGCAGCACCGTTTGTCTGATTGGGGTCCAGCGAATTGGACGAGTTCTCGACGATTCCAGCCATTTTTTCAAAGTTGACAAAGAATAAAACGCGTTTGCAGAAGGGAGATGTCGAGGGTGAAGGTGGGCGGGGTAGGTAGGTAAATGGGTAGTAGGTGTTGTTGTTTCAGAGCTCCAGACAATTGTTGAGCTTATAGTGAGACACAGTTGGGAAAGGCATGCACTTGACAGAGCAGCGCAAGAGGTATTAAAGAGTTTTCAAGGTGAAACGAGAACTGAAAAATAAGATGAAGAATCAGAAATTGTGGCAACCACAGTAGAATTACGATATCTGAGACCTTGCAACCTCCTATCTAGCTCACTCGCCTAACCTGCATCTTTCGGATTGCCCGCGCAGAGCTTTATCGATAAGTTGGCATGACGTCGCAAATGAGTGGATTTACGTCCCAACGGCTGGGGTACGTATCTGCGCGCTGTCCCTGAAGTGGAAGTCATCACCCATTCGAGTGCTTGTAAATGTCGGCATATGGTTGAGGTGAGAGTGAGAGCGGGCCCAACATAAGAAAAAAAGACACTCGGCATATTGCCACTTCCTATTAAAGACCTCAATGAGGTTGCGCGAGAATCATTGTGCAGCTTGGGCCTTGACGGGTCCCGCCCGCACAGCAAATGGTGCGTGCTGAGGGGAGGCCGGGGCCCCATGCCAGCTTCTTTAGCGGGACGGAGGAGAGCCTAGGCCTCTCAGTGGCTGCCTACCCTGTCAAACTTGTAGACGCTCTAGGCGCTATACGGGTAGCATCGCATCAGCTGGCGCTGAGGCGAGAGATCCTCGATTCTTAAGCCTTCGCGCCGATAGCGGACCCGGGAGCTATCATGGCGGCGGAAGGGTCCCGGAGATGTATCGAGTACGTGTATCACATAACCTCCAACCTACACACACGCGCGCTCACTGCCTGCGATCCTATCAATTGAATCACTTTCACGATCGGCTTCCTTATTGTCCTGTCCATGCTTGTCTTTATGCAATATATACGATAGGTCATGCTCACAACGCGACCGCATTAAGCTGCATTAACCGATTCCCCCGCATCCTGTCATCGTCGACACAGACGCAGGTCAACTCGGTCGATCATCATCTGACGTTCCTGGTCAGCTTCGCTTATTATGAAAATTGAATATATGTCATGATGGCGCCCTTTTCCAGGGCATTTCCTATGGCTCGCTGCAGTCTTTGCCATGTTTCGCGCTCCATCGTCCGACCAGTACCTCCCTTAACTCCACGAGTAGCTTTCCATAATACTTTGTTACGACGACAACATCGATATATATCTACGTCCGAACCATTTTTGAGAAGGAACAACGACTTTAATTCTGGCTTTAGTAGTAGCTATGACCCATCAGGCGACTCGGGGCGTGGTCCTATGTTTAACAAGACCAACTTCGGCGTGCCACAGTTTTATCCACGCGACCTCAAGAAACGAGTAGACGACTATGTTGTTGGTCAAGACAGAGCTAAGAAAACAATATGCGCCACAATATTCAACCATTACCAAAACCTGCGCAGAAGACATCAACATGACCACGAAGATCGGAATAGGCGTGATAAGGCGATGCGACAGAGGTTCGCGAGAGACAGGGAGCTGCATCAGAAACGTCGTGAGATGCATCCCGTCGAAGGTCAGCGTGCACATAGTTCCATCTCTGAGCGCTACGTCGCTGATGCCATCGAAGATGAATTCCCAGGACACAATGAGTCGGTCCGTGGGCTCCATGATAGCCACGAATTCGACGATGACCCTATGGATCATCTTTATGTCACGGAGGACATCACAGTCCCCGACCATGTCAAAATTGACAAAAGCAACCTCCTTTTACTCGGGCCTACTGGTGTCGGCAAGACTTACATCCTAGAGTATGCACCCGTTGAACTAGCCTGTAGAGCTACGAAGCATTGACAGCTTTCTAGGACACTGAGCAAGAAGATAAACGTTCCCTTCTCCATTTGCGACTGCAACTCCTTCACACAGGCCGGGTACATAGGCCAAGATGTCGAGACATGTATTGAACGACTTCTCATCGAGGCAAATTATGATATCAAAGCAACGGAGTATGGTATCGTTGTACTAGACGAGTTTGACAAAATTGCAAGGCGAGAGACGACAACTGGCAGGGATGTCGGAGGCGAAGGTGTTCAACAGGCTTTACTGAAGCTTGTCGAAGGAACAAAGGTCACCATCAATGTCAAGGACAACCGTTCTTCACGGTCCACGCCGCCAATCACCACGAACTATAATGCGTCAGGCTCATCTTCATCAACGCCCCAGGCAACTCCCCCAGGCGGCAAGGTTGACCAGTATACTATTGACACCAAAAATATCCTCTTTGTATTTTGCGGTGCGTTTGTAGGATTGGACAAGGCTGTACTCAAGAGAATTGCTAGGCCGACCATGGGCTTTGGCGGAGAGCTTCGTGGCCGTTCGTCCATGTCTGGAAACAAACAGACCCTACCAGCAGAAACGTATACACACTTGCCTCACCATAACCCTCAATCAGCCTCCTCGTTCACGCCGTTGGATCTCACTACACCGGCTGATCTACAGAGTTTTGGGTTCATTCCAGAGTTGATTGGGCGGCTGCACAATATCTGTGCTCTTAGCCCACTTTCCAAGGAGGATCTCTTTCGCATCTTGACCGAACCTCGAAACAGCCTTGTTGCCCAATACACAGCACTCTTCGAAACATACCCGTCACGGCTGTTCTTTACAGAGAAGGCATTGTATGCTATTGCCGAGCGAGCTGCAGCTTCAGAGACGGGTGCAAGAGGCCTGAAGATGGAAATGGAACGAGTCCTAGCAGAGCCCATGTTTGACGCCCCGATGCCATACGTGCTCATCACAGAAGCATGTGTCAAGGGCACTGATAAGGCAGGTTATTGGGGTAAGGACGGTCGGTTTGAGTTAGACAGAAGAATGCAGGCTGAAGAGATGCATCCTGCAAAGACTAATCCAGATAGTGCCTTTGAAAGGTACCGAGAGGCTGGACAGAGCGGTGGCTAAATACTGATTTGCACTATACTGCATTGCACTGCACTGGGGACAAAGGCGTACTGGAGCAATTGCTGGATTAGGGATTTGGAATTAATGTCGAAAGGCTGGTTAGGCAACACATATTTGCGTATGCTCGCACAAGGACAGACATGCGAACAAACTCAATCAAACAGATGACGCGACTCGGGTTCCGTTGTTGTAGTACAGTATTTACACCAGGAGGTTTTGAATTCTCTGGAGCGACCTCGAAACCCCTAGTCATGCCCGCGCACACCAGAGGCCGTTTTACACACCAATACGCCCCCGTAGAGTCACCCAAGCTTCTAGCACAAAAGAAACGACGTTGTGTATTGAATTTAGTTGCCCTTGGGAGGAGACTGGACCATACCCTTGCCGGCGTAACCAGGAGAGGTGATACCAGTGAAGGGATCGGATTTTTGGTTCTGGGAGTCCTTGTTAGCTGGTTGATCACGGACGTTGTAAGCGGGAGACAATGTACCTTGAGGAACTCGTTGGTCTCCTCCTGGTACTCCTGGGTCATAGTGTAAGGAGCAGGCTTAGCGACAAGGCGGACCATGCCGAAGAGACCGACACTGGCAGCGACACCAATGAAGATACCCCAGGCGATGCGGGCGTTGGTTCCAGGGGGGTCCTCAGCGCGGGGACCATGAGGGCCGAAGGCAATCCAGTAAGCTATTGAGAGAATTTGAGTTAGTTTTCTTGTGATGATGCAGGTGTATATGTATGAGAGGCAGGGTATAGGCCGATGATACAACGGGGAAGCTATTGCTCAGATGGCCCCCATCCACCAATCAGAGGGCCGAATTGGTGGGTTGGGTCTACATGATGCAATTGAGGCTCATTAAGGTCTCGATGCAAGGCTGAACATGTTTAATTGAGGTTCCGCGTGCAAAAATGCCATCTGAGAAGGCTGAAGCGTTGCGTTGTGGTGATTGTGAACGCAGAATCTCGGCTACGCGGGCGGGATGGAGGTATTTTCGCAGTGGAGGAGAGTTTAGAACGCACCAGCTTTCTTCTCCTGGAGGGTCAACTCGGTCCAGTTGGACTGCATGCGGTCACGCAGAGCCATCCAGAGCTCGGCCTGCTCCTGGAGGGGCATGCCCTCCCATCGCTTCTCGATGTTGGCGAGGGTTGGGTTGGAGATGGCGTGAGTTGAGGCAGCTCGCGAGGCCAGGGCGGGAGTGCTGCGCACAAGGCTCTTGCGCAGCAGGTTGGTGGCCGATGTGCGCAGCATGGCGGGCGTATATATTCTAATTTTGGTCGTCGGGAGGGCGAAGTGGGAGGGAGCTCAATTGGTGCGTATTGAGCGCGGAGTGGAAGTTCGTAGAGGAAGACGGACGAGATGAGTTTATTCGGGGAATGTCAGAATTAGCAAGACAAGAGCAATCATACGATGGGTCCTTTGCTACCTCGGGCTTGGATTGGTGCAAAATTGAGTCACGTGATAGTTTTTCTTTCCTTGTTGCCGGTTTTGCACGAACTGATGAAATCGCCTTGAACGTGATTGGCCAAAGCTCTTACACACTGAGCCCAAGTAAAGATCACAGGTCATCGTCATCAAGAAGTACCTACTATATAAACAAACTGAGGAGAAAGAAAATGCAAGACCTAAACAGAGGATATAGGCAGTAAATGAACGGATAGCAGAGTCAAAATAGCATGAAAAAAATAAATTATTTCATTCCTGGACACCTAAGCTCAAGTCATCTAGGTACGAGAAAGAACGCCTGCTGGTTGTTCTACAAAAGGCATGTCTAAAACGCCTACCTAATTGTCGCCATGTATATACAGACACTCAGAACATAGGAGCTTCCAAACCACAGAGAAGACTTTCCCAGTCCATTCCGTCCAAGTACATGTTTAATCCTAGATCGTTTAATTCCTGAGAAGAAACTCTTGCGTCACCTGGTGTTGTTCCTGTTGACATCATTGCAGTCGAGGAAGTAGGTGTAGGCGGGAGATTTTCACCAGTTGGCTTTGGTGGACACTTTTCCTTTGGTTTGCAAACCGGCAGAGACACTTTGTGTTTCTTCATCACCTGTCTCAAAAGGTCCTGGATACGTGCCGTCGGCCTGGAGTGTTCCTTTGCCGTCTCCAGAATATTCCATGCTTCAGCCATGTCCTGACGTCTTTGGTCTTTCTCGTCGGCATCAACACCAAGACAGAAGTCTAGTAGTAAGACTATACTAGCAATGAAGACGCTATGTAAAGCCAAACATAGCCGAAGTCTTGTTGTTCTGAATAATGTGTCTTCCTCCTCCATTTGTTGCTCTGCTTGTATGATCATTCGTGCAGAATCAAGGCAAGCCCTCCGGGATTGAGCATACGCAGGCTCTACCGCCCCCCGGGCCAGGTATGGGAGATGAAGCTTGCATCTTTGCCCGTAGACGAAGGTCTTCATAACGTGGCGTTGAACGACTATGCCTGATTGTCGCTGTATATCACCAGGGGGTAGTTGCTGTATTTCCCTAGCATTCAACTTCAAGAAATGGGGAAGCTCGTCTATGAACCGCTCTATAGCAGCGTCTATCTCCAGCACAATGTCGTAATGATCGTCGTGTTGACTTGGAGAAGAGAGAGGTACCCGCTCTGTGAAATGCCGAAACACCTCACCAAGCTTTGTTCTTTGCAGGAAGTAGGACATGCTTGTTGACTCAGTCGATGGTCTCCCAATCATTTCTTTCCCCTCCACCAGATCCTCGTCATTGGCGTTCAGAGGCTTTCTGATATTCATATGTTTAGGATTAATTATGCAAGTGCCCTCATGGGGACCAGGGAATCGTGCCATCATTCTAGGAAGCCATTAGAGGGTTGAGTGATTTGAATGGGGATATAGAAATCTTACGTATCTGTTATAAAGAGATACCACCAAACTCGCCGGGCTATCTCGGCCTTCAGATTGCTGTATTGGGTGATCGGCGTTGAAGGCTGTTGGTGTGGGTGATCGAGACGATGTATGCCAAGCTCACGGCATATCGTGATGGCTTGAAACAAACAGTTTCGAGTCCGCGGCGAGATGCCTTCCACGTTGAGCAAGACGAAACTCACAATAATGAGCCCCTGTGCCAACTCCAAGGCCATCTCCGACCTCCGTTGGGCCGTATCAAATACATCGAAAGCTGCCTTGAGCCACCCAAATGATTGGTTGTTCGCCTCTGGAAAGTCCGAGAACAGAGGCGTCATATCGTTATCTGTTGCTGTCCAACCATATGTGACATTGGTACAGAGCACAAGCATAAGGAAAACCTGGCATAATTGGGGTTCCCCGCCCCTTTCTATAGTATCGTAAACCTCATCAACTAGTTTGTTTACGCTTGGGTTGTGGATGACATGGTGCATGTATGTAACAACCGAGGTATACTTATGAACCAGAATTTTAGTTTCGTGTCGTTGGGGTAGCCAGATGCATCTCGTCGGTTCCAGTGAGAGAAGACCTGAAGGTACGCTTGAATTTTGGAACAGATAAGAGGATGGTTGGGCGATTGAGCGGATAGGGCAAATGCGAAAAAGAACCTGGTCTACGAGTACCGAGTCCTGAAAGCAGGTATGTGAGCAAGCTTCTTAAGGGACGATAATAAAACTCACAGATGGCTTAGGGCCAAGACATGTCCTCTCAAGCCAGAGAGCATCAGCCGTCAGATTCTGGACATTGGCAGGCAAAGCATGTGGTGGCTCTGATGGGCGCGTCTGCGTTCTTGCTCTTGGCACATCATCACTACCACATACACTCGAGGATGTTGTCGACGCTGCGGAAGGGTTGCCGCCAGTCTGGTTAGTCCGCTGTGCAAGGAGAGCCTCCAACTTCTCCAGCCGGCTAAGTATCTCCGCTTCCCGGTCCGTAGGCGGCGGATCTTCGCGTTTAGCTATCGGCCGTGAGACCGGAGCTGTAGCTGTAGCTGTAAGCCGGGGTGGGTCTTGCGACTGACACTGAACTCCGCGGCTTGTGCAATTGGAGCACGGAAAGTCACGACTACAACGCAACTTTCGTACACGACAGAAGTGGCACGACACAGGTCGTTGGCGAGGCTGGCGGCCCATGTCTGTTGTTATCTAGGCCGTACAGAGTATTATGGCACAAATGAACGAATGATCTAAGGATTCGTTGTCCTTGCTGTGATGAATGAATGAAGAGCTGTGTTAAAACGCACGGATATTGGTGCTACTCCATGGAAACTCCACGGACTATCCGTGGTCCCGACTCCGACATCTTGTCTTGGGATCACTATAACAACTGAAACCTTTGCACTTTTGTGTTTGCTTACGGCTCCCACTCGTTTCATCTGGCTAATATAATTGGCTCAGGAATTTAGAATTAGCCATCGTGCAGATGAATGACGAGGAGTTAAAGTGATTACCAACCCAAGGTATCATCTATACTGGTCTGGATCACCCATACCCCCTTCTAAAGGACCCTACTAGCCGCGAGATAGGATTGTCAACCATTAAGACACGGACTTAAGCAATTCACCGTTGCTTCCCCCGGCCAGAAAGTTCCATTTGATGCATTAGTGTGAAAGTGAATGTTTCCCCAGCTCAAACTCATGGCATTTATAGTAAAGACCCCCCATGGTTCGGACTTGATACTAGGCACCGTTTCCAAACCTTCACCTCGCCACAGGCATCCCTTAATTCCAGTGCCGGTACCAGAACTGAAGTTGACAGCCGGCTTTGGAAGCTGTTGTGCGAGTCCTACCAAGCAAGCACTATGGCACAAATAAACATAATTGAAGAGCTCAGGCGCGCCGAGTCTCCGACAAAAGTAGCTGACGAGGATCTGAAGCGGGAAAAGGACCTGGAAGAGGGTTCAACTTCAGTCGAATTCGATGACATTATTGAAAGTGACCCCAACATCGTCAACTGGGATGGCCCTGACGATCCGGCCAATCCCATGAATTGGTCAACGAAGAAGAAGACTATCACAGTAATAATAGTTTCGTCTGTGACCTTCGTCACGTAAGAAACCTCAACCTACAATTGACTTACTTTACTAACTCTTCTAGCCCACTGGCTTCTTCCATCTTCGCCCCTAGTATCGAACAAGTTATGACCGAGTTCCATTCTACGAATACGCAGGTGGCGTCCTTCATCGTCTCGGTATACCTTATTGGATATTGTTTCGGTCCGTTAGTCATCGCACCCCTATCCGAGATGTACGGTCGACTCCCACTCTACCACGTTTGCAATGTTCTCTTTGTCATTTTCAACGTGGCTTGCGCGTTGGCTCCAAATCTGGGGGGACTCATCGCTTTCCGCCTTCTTGCTGGACTTGCGGGCTCCTGTCCGCTGACCATTGGAGCTGGGTCTTTGGCCGATGTGATCTCCAAAGAAAAGCGCGGAGCTGCCATGTCTTCGTGGGCTCTTGGGCCTCTGTTCGGACCGGTCATTGGGCCAGTCGGTAAGTTCATATCTCTTGTCAGTCAATTGGACTTGGTTGGGACTGACGAATTCAGCCGGCGGATACCTTTCACAAGCCAAGAGTTGGCGATGGTCTTTCTGGGTTGTCTCTATTCTGGTATGTGAAACTAGACAGTTGATCGTCGAGCAATTCTGACTAGTTCAAAGGCCGGTGCAATCACAATCATGGCATTTGTGTTCATGAGAGAGACATATGCATATACTATTCTCGATAGGAAGACCAAGAAGCTTCGCAAAGAAACAGGAAACCCCAAACTGCGCTCTGCTCTCGCCAAAGATATCACTACAAAAGAACTCTTCAGCATGGCCATGGTGCGGCCGACAAAGATGCTCCTGTTTGCGCCTATCGTTTCGCTCCTGTCGCTGTACATGGCCCTCGTTTACGGTTATCTCTATCTCCTCTTCACTGCCATCCCAACCTTGTTCGTTAACGAGTATCATTTCTCCAGTGGGTCGGTTGGTCTTTCTTACCTAGGAATTGGCATAGGATCCTTGATAGGACTTGTCGTTTCTGGTGCGTCATCAGACCCCTTGGTTACTTACTTGACCAAGAAGAATGGGGGTGAGCGTAAGCCAGAGTATCGACTACCACTCATGGCTGCAGCTTGTTTTGTAGTCCCAGCCGGTCTATTCATGTTTGGGTGGTCTGCCGAGGCGAAAACCCACTGGATCGTCCCTATTATTGGCACCTCGTTCTTGGGGTTGGGTATGATCATCGTGTTTGTAAGTGTTTTAAGGCTGAGATGGTTGATGCAACTAGACTAACATGACTTAGATGTGCATCTCGGTTTACCTTGTTGATGCCTACATCGAGTACGCTGCTTCGGCCATTGCTGCAAGTACCGTACTCCGGTCCTTAGTCGGAGCATTACTGCCCTTGGCTGGAGGAAGTATGTACAAGAGCCTAGGTTATGGTTGGGGAACTTCGGTATTGGGCTTTGTTGCAGCAGCAGCAATTCCGTTGCCGCTGATCTTCTATAAGTACGGAGAGAGAATCCGAAGCCGGAATCTATTTGATGTCAAGCTTTAATAAGTAAGAGCTGGGAAAGGAAAGCGACACATGATGATAAGTTTGCAAGACATGTAATATCCATAAGAGTATTGGCAGAGCAAAGGCCACGGGAAGTCATTTGAAGTTCTTTAGAGTTTCTGTTGATAGACACAGAGAAAACGATTGCCTCACCACCACTAACAAGAATTCCGTCTCAATGTTGTTAATTGTTTGATGACTGAAGTTGTTGTAAGATCACAAGATTTACAACAACATGACTCATGATCTACGAATCTTAATGGATCCTTCGAATTGATAGCATCCTCAATGTGACGTAGGATATTCCGGTACGAACGATCAAGAACTTGTCGTTAGTCAGGCTTAGAAGGCATTGCTTGTTTAGAGTAATTCAATAAGCAGCAAGATTGTAAGCAATCCAAAGAAGCTGGTCTTTAGATGGATTGGTTGAATCTATAAATTATTTCCTATGTTTTTGTTGTATCTATTCAATACTTGGACGCCTCACTGCCCAGATGTTGAATTGTCAGGCTGGCAATTATTTCGTTGTTGATTTCATATCGTTAACAATATCCGTTTTCTTCTCAGTACTGGAGATATGTAAGAATAGACTCAAAGCAATGATAGTAGCTTATACCTTTTTGAGGGGTTGATTTTCTTTTGTGCATCAGGCGCAAATATTGGTTGAAAGGTATAAATTCCTAATAAAGGTGATGAATGAGTATGATGGCTTTAACACCGGATGCTCTGCGCGGGAGAGAATTGTTGGCTAACCTCCGACGACACCGCAGAAGACGGTCAAAGCCAATGGCAACGCTCTTTCAAAGACATGCATTCTAATGAGATACTAATAAGGGGACCGTAATAAGCCAGTGTCGATGGTATTTCCCAAGGTTTCAAGTGACCTATACATAGAAGTAAAGGGTAGGTTCGGACGCAGCTGGTCAAATTCAAGATGATCCATCCATTAGTAGACCCACATCAAAATTAGCGGATTTACGCCATCTGCACCTCCAAACCTCTGGAGGATCAGGGTTTCACCACTAAAGCAATTAGAGTGAACGCGCTGGAGCTTTGCCTAACGCGTCTTGCCGTCTCCTCGACCGCGTTCCCTGCCACGCCCAGCCGAAATCAATTAACAACCTGGCAACGGCCTTGTCGAAGCGCAATTACAGCTTTCACAGCCATGTCATTTCCAACCTGAAACCTTCATTATTTTGGTCAGATCTTACCGAACAACCAAGCCAAACCTACGACCCGAGGACATGCATACGACAAGATAATGCCCTATATAGATCATGACCAACTGGAAGGACTTGGGAGAAGTCCCTGATTCTGAAGAAGAAGATGGCTTCGAGAGCCAGGAACTGCCTCCTTTGCCAAAGATCACCCCAACAGATAATACCGATACCAGACAAAATCACAATCGCGAAGAGGAGTTCGTCAACGATGAAGAAGAGAAACAGCAAGATATCGATATATGGGACGTCCCCGACTCGTCACAAGAGCTTGTACAACCAGCTCTCGCAACAAAGACTAAAACACCAACTCGAAATGACGAAGAAACGATTAAGCCACAAGAGGCGAACGTCCAAATACCTGATGTGTTGGACGTCCCATCATCTTCACTTCTCTCCTCGATACATTCTGATGATGACCTGCCCGAAGTCGACCAGTTGCGTCCTCGACGACCGTCTGCACCCACCCAACCCGGAAGTTTGGATCAAATTCAACAAGAACATCGAGCCAGTGACGAGAGGTCATCGCCTCCGCCAGACTTTACGAATAGCCGCGATACTGTACACCGTCCCCCAGTGCTTATTACCGAAGATGATGCTTTAGTACCTGTGCAAAGCCAGAACTTCGGCGTCGATGAACACCAGACTGCTCAACAGACTGCTCAACAAAACGAGAGATCTCTTCGACCGCGCAAACCGATCCAGGAACGTCCATACGCTATTGAGATGTCAAAGTACTCCGAGATGTTCAGAAGCCATGGTGTCAGGCCCATCAAAGTTGTCACCGAAGAAGAGAGGAGACGTAGGCAACAAATCGAGCAGGAAGCTTCGCAAGATAAGGACTTCGAAGACGACAGTCAGGGATCCCACCTACCAGATGTATCCGATGAGAGCCAGCTGAGGGGCGTAGAAGACTTCCTGGATGGCATCGACTCACTAGATGTTCCGTCCCCCTCTCCGCCTAAGACTTCGCCAAGAGTCGATCGTGCAGGGCCAAGTAGCCAAGCAAGCTCAACAGCAGATACCGAGAATACAAGTATAGCTAGCGACGACCTCCCTCCAGTCAAAGACTTTTTCAAACGGCTACCAACAACTGCGACGAGGCAAGCAACTAAACGAAAATCTTCCCCATCTCGATCTTCTGCACGTAAACGCAAGAGACATGATGTTATCGATAGCGACCCGCCGGAGCTGGAGCCAGCCTGTGCATTAAGATTGGCGCCTGTGGCCACAGACTCGCCTGCCGCACAACGCCGCTCACGAATGAACCGAGGCGATTCGTTGCCCACTGCAGATGACTCCCGTCAAGGGGTAGCAAGCCCATCCGAAACACCTACAGGGCAGGCTCAATCACCGGTCAGGTCAACGCGACGCCTAACTATAATGAGTCTAAGCGACTCTGAGGATGAACTTGGTGGGCCAACGACTACTTTGCGACGGAACGACGAAGATACTGCAGCTCAATCGGACTCGGAATCCGGTTCTGAGAGTGGATCTGAGATAGTGAACACAGTCGGGCGTCGGATTAGAGGAGTACTGCCTGCCTCGTGGCTACGGTTGGACCAGCAAGCTGGCCTTAAGAAAACTTCAAAAGAAGCTCACAAGAAGACTGCTTCATTTTCACCTGAACAAGAAATAAGACGGGGTGTCGCACAAAGACGCATTGTTGCACCAAATGCTTCCAAAGCCCTGGAAACATTCTTTGAGGAATCCGACGATGATGGCGACTCTGCACCTGCTCCTGCCCCGATACAGGAAATAACGGACGAAATCTTTCATAACCAGACCCGTCTTTTCACCCGAGATGAATCGCCAATATTCATCCCGGAAGATCTTTCTGAAGATGAGGGATCTGTGATCGAGGACAACGCTGTTGATCATATGGTTTCTGGAAGGAAACGTCAACTAAGGATCTCAGAGTCTTTCCAAGGCACAGCAAAACGGAACAAGAGCTCCAACAACCAACGAACGCCTTCATCTTCAAAGGGACCCCATCAGCCTAGAATTACGAGTATGCTTTCTGGATCTCGTGGTAACCCTGCACCAGGAGCTGTTAAGAAGAGCCGCCAGTCAGCAGCGAAACGAAAATCCAACGAAAGAAAGCGGTCGTCAAAAAGTGCTCGAAAGCCATATGCTCCTCCCCGTCTCAGTATTCTTGATGTTGTTGAGCCGGATGCGCCCCCCTTCTTGAAGATCGCAGCTCGCTCTGCCACTCGACGCCGAGACATGGGCAGATGCAGCTCCACTAGAAAGTTCATCAAGCTTGCCACCAGAGACGATCACATCGACGTTGTGTCTGTGTTGAATAAATGGAGATCTGGGTCGATTCCCCAACGCCAATCTGTCACCACCGCCCTCAAAGCCAAAAAGTCTAGACCGAAGCTCAAGGGGCCCGAGCAACCGCCGCTACGTGAAACCTCTGGGAATAGGTCGTCTGTCATACGACATGCAAATATGCATAGTGGCGTACCACGTCGCTTAGTCAAACAAGTTAGCCAGGCCGGGTCTATACGGTATCAGGCGGACAACAATGCTACGAAACCTCAAACGATGCAAAAGCCTCGCTCGAATACATTGGTTCGATCTGGCTCGGGAGTTGCACGGCCAGCCCAGCTGGAAATGGACGAGACTGATCGAGCCGCCCGCTTCTCTTTCAATGTAACCAAGAAAAGGCTGGATCGCCTGTACCGAAAACAGCGTGGTGATCTTTCTGCTCCAAGTATCATGACCTTCGATAACGCGCCTGACACATATTACCCAGCGAGTCCACCTCCAGAAGAAAACCCAGTTCCTCTCCGGGTTGTCGAGGAACCCTCTGTTAACCAAAACAAATCACGATTCCGGAAGCAGACGAGGCCTCAACGCATAGATGTTGAAGCACCACAGTTCAGTCGCGCCAACGATCCGATCCCCACAGCATTGGTGGATGTTTCTGAGCCTATTCAATCTTTCGAGGTAAGTGGCGGGAAAATGCAGGGCCTGGGGCCATATGGCACCCATTACACCCATCATTTTGAGATGTTTCCTCTGGATTCCCAAGTCTACTTTCACGAGTCAACCCTGATCGGTAGTGGTGCCCTCGAAACAGCAACACGTGCTATCACATGTCAACAGTTGCTCGAAACCCGACCACGAATATCATTCAACTTTGGCGATCAAATACTCAGGTGGGGTCCCTGGAATGCTCAGGTTTCATCTGAGCTGGGGGTCCTCCTTGATTCTATCGCGGATCACTTAGAACGCACTGCGATAAATGACGAAGTCCCAGACCCTAAATTCGCTACGAGTGCTGCCAGGTTCATCATGAAATTCGTGCTGGACTCTCTGAGTTTTGCAGACCAGACACAGGCCAAGATGTTTGCATGCAGGGCGCTCGAGGTACTCCAGGGATTCAACAGCCGCATAGAGACTCTTTTGTGGCGACAGGATGACACTACACAACTTCGCTATTCTCTTGTTGCAAGCGTCTATGATCATCTGCTTCTAGCTACACTCTTTTCCCAGAGACTTTGCCAGGGCGAAGCGTCCTTGATGAACGAACAATTTCAAATGGAGGAGCTGCTCAAGAGGTTATCTAGCTCTGCCGTTACCTCACTTATGATGACTGGTATAGATCATATTTCAAGAATATACGATGACCTCAAAAGCTCTCGCATGAGAGAGCGTGGTCTGAGGAACGATACACCTGTCATTCATTCGTGGGTAACCAACATGAAAATTCTAGAGCATGCTCACATTCCTCGAGCATCATTCTGGGATATTCTGTATGCAGTCATAGCCACACCCGAGGCGTCAACAAGTCTTGATGTAAGCGTCCATGAACGCTTATGGAGAAACATGTTCACCCTTCTGCCGCTTACTGAGTTCAGCGAGAAAGGAATTATCATTGCGGGCAGAAGGTATGATGACACAGTTGTTGACGGGTGGGCATTGCCGCAGAAGCTACTCAAGAAAGTTTTCCAGGTTTATCAGGAAAACCCACGACAGCCACCAAGTTTCAGTAACTACTGCCGTGCGTTGGTTGGTCGCTGTCACTATCTTGTACAGCAATGGGGGTGGCGCAAGTGTGTAGCGGTGGTCGGTGTTATTTTCGATTTCTTCGGCTCCCAGAATCTTGCTCACTTCCGCAACGAAGAAGTATACGCTTCTCCGAAATTTTTGGAGGAACTTGGCAGCAGCCCGTCGCTGTCTGTTGACAAAGCCGACAACTGCTTTCATATTTTTCTCAAGCTTGTCGCCTTGAGCATCAAGAAGTCCAGTGACACGAAAGACATCCGAAACCTGATCGCTCGCACGATGCCAAACCACAACCGTCAACTTCTCAAAGAGCAGATGATCCAGGAACGCGATTTGGCTGCTTTGCGAAACCATCATGACCTTCTCTGCACTTTGTTTTGGGCGTCACCGGCAGAGCTTCGCCCCGGTGCTCATTTGATCGAAAGACTTGTCGCCCCGGCAAGCTCTCATAAAGAGGCATGCTTAATCAATTTGCGAGCTTGGAGCCAACTGGCTAGGTTCATTGTGTCAACTGGAGAAGCAACGACCGCATTTAAACCATTTAGTCAATGGCGCAACAACTTCTTTCAATCCATGATGGATCAGTTTGATTCGGTCCAAAGCGACATGCAGCAGCAAGTTCTGGCGATGTCCAAAGACGGTAGCAACACCGTTGACCAAGGCTTGGTAGATGCCATGGTGGCAATGAACAGACGAGCTGTGATGGATGTGCTGTACATGTCCGTAACGATGTCGTTGGATGTCATGAAACACGCACCCAATCTGGAAGCAGCTACGTTTGCTTTGAACACGCAACAACTACAGCAGGTCTTCCGCCGATATACAGCATACCCTCCAGAGTTCGACTGGTCTATCCTCCGAGCGTCTTTATCCACTTTGGACGTCTTTCTCTCTCACGTTGACGCATTCAAGGATGACGAGGGAAGCCAGGAAAGTGAGAGCCAAATTCTGGATTCTGCTCAGGCGGATGATGCCCTTCTGGTCATCGATCACGATCTTTCAAAGGTTTACTTCTCAATGGCGAGGTGTCTCCTTTCTTCCCAAGGATATAAGAGGGACCATTCGATAATCGCTGACATGTCTCATTGCACTGAGCAGGTCATCATATTAACCGCTCGACTTGCAGTCAGGTTTATCAATGGTGGCTTGCTGCGACTCGCCGACATGTTTAGACATGGTAAATATTGTCTTTTCGAACATGTTCCAGCCAAGCTCAATCTTGATCAGCGGAGACACCTAACCTTGTTCTTGGCAACACTCCTCAAGAACAATTTCGATGACTTCAACGAGGCTGGATTTTCCCTTTCTGAAGCTTGGGCTTTGTCGATTGTCAAACCACGAACACATCTGTCATACGAGAACCAGTTCGCAGAACAGTTGTGGAAGCGTCAAAAAGAGTTCGTCCCCGAAGCAGTTATGGGGCTTTCTATTAACCCAGACTACAACTCAAATCGTGATTTGTTCGAGTTCACCATATCATGGATGCGAAAGTCAGTAAGGGATGCCGGGCCAGCACTTAAAAAGCTCATCATGCCTGAACATTCGAAGACGTTGAAGCTGGTGATGAAGCAGATACAATTAGATTTGCATACGATGTGTCATGATGCTTCTGAGCACCTCAGCTACGTGGCTTTTGTTCAGGATATCATCGCGCTCATTCGAGCCCATGGTTCTGATATTTGCAAGATCGACGAATTCTTTTATCAGATCAGCAAGGAGTACTCGCCGTCTATACAAGATCCTCAGTTACAGGTGGCTGCCATGAGATCTTATGGAATTAAGTTGAGCGAAGGCGACAACGGGGTTGTCCATCAAGTCTTTTATTTTCTCTGCAACAACTTCAAGCTATCGTTAAAAGAGAACCAACTTCGTGACGAAGTCCAGTTGTTGCACAGAGGAATGAAAAACCAAGGCATTCTCTCGTTCATCCTCAGCAAGATGCTGCCAGCTATCGTGCGTGCAGGTGGAGTTGAAAGCTACGCATTTGCGATGATTGAGGTTTATGCAGAAGCTCTCCGATTGTTCATGGCTGATGGTGTGACTCATCGAGAGTGGGCAGAAAGCGATTTACAGCATTTGCTTGTTCTGTTCCGTGCTGTCCTCAACTTCTTGCAGCAACTTGGCCAGACTGATGGACCCCTCCAGGCGGAGCATGTTCATCTGATCACACAAGTCATATATCTGTCAAACATACTCTGGCCGTCTCTCTATGGCTCATCTCTATCTGGAATATCTCATGGTACTTGGTCAGACCTGGTTCAGATTCTGACGTCCATCCGGACTGGACTTGATAGATCTGAACGGTATGTTGCCGATATGGTAGATGTTGAGGACTATTCTCTGAGAGCTGAAACTCTCCTGTCGGGTTTCCGAAGACCAGTGGCAACAACTCCTCAGATTGAAGCACACGTCAAGACTTTTATGAATAATATTGTCGATGACATACGCAGACTTTGGGTCACTTCTGGGCCTAATATCACGATTCAGACTCCTCGAAGAGGGCCTGGGTTTACGCAGACACAGTCCAACCAAGGAACGCCTGCACCTGTGTGGGAGCCAGAATTGCTTGCGAACAAGCTACATGATGAATTGAGGGTATGGAATGAATGGTGGGTTAAAGCATTCGACAAGAGATGTACGCCTATGAAGATGCATATATCTGTTTTCTTTTGATGAGCATGGCAATGGCGTTGGGACTATACAAGGGTTTCTGGATCATGTTTGTATAGGTAGCATTGAGCATGGCGTTTGGGAAATAGAATCCAAACAGTCGACCTTAAAGTAAATACATATGTATAAAACTGGAGAATCACAATGCCTATCACATTCTAATAGTGACACGCATATAAAACCAAGACTCTTAGTACAATTTCCCATCAGATAAATGCAAGTCAGTTTAATTCCTACCAACCTACTCTCTATTGCTTTAAGGAGATGCTACTCGGCAGGGGGGTCGCAAAAAAAAAATAAGGATTTGATATAGATCAGACGAAAATATTAGCACACTCTTAGGCTATATCCTCACGAAAGCTGATCTAACGTTTCTATTAGCCACTAAGTCAGTACCGGTTTTTATGCGATGCACCTGCTCGGCCGACAATTTCCCGAGTGACGTTCCTTGGAACGTGCAACGCGCCAAACGCGTCTCCCGAACAGCTCGAAATAGTTTACGAATTTCAACTTAAACAATTCCAAACAAACAGCAACAGTTCTTGAGCACCGAAAGCAAAGATGGCGCCTCTTTTTGGCCTTCCAGATGAAGTCATCTTGACACCCTTATTCAAATCCTATCCCTGTAGAGAGCATCAGATTCGTTCCTTAGCAACGCTATTACATGTATGTTTACTAATTGTCAACTATACGACACAAAATGAATCATTGCTGATACTCCTAACAGCCAGATGCAGCTCCTTGCCGAAATCTAGTAGTCCACGGTGCGACAGCAACAGGAAAGTCCGCCATCGTGTCCCAACTCGTCTCGGACCTGGTCACAAATATCAACAATGATGCCTCCTCGGGCGGACTGCAGGCTGCAGTGGTCAATTCTGTGCAATGCATCACAGGACGACATCTATTCGAGAGTATAGTCGGACAAGTGGCCGAGGCACTGCAGTGGGAGGAAATTCCGCGACGATGCGAAACGTTGGCACAGTTGACGGTTGAGTTGGTCAAGATGATCCATTATCCTAAAAGGGACCCTCGATGGCGGTTCGTGCTGGTGCTGGATGCGATTGACCGACAAAGAGATGCGCCTCCTACACTACAACCAGCTCTGGCGAGGCTGTCAGAAATTGTAAGTACATGGCATTGAACGCTTCGGCGCAAAGCTAACCTATGCATTCAGATTCCGTCTCTCACATGCGTCTTCATCGTCACATCGCCGCCGGCCGGATTCCTACGATCACCCTCCTCGGCTCATCTTTTGTTCCCGCCGTACGAAAAGAAGGAGTTCGTCCGTATCCTATCCCTTACTCCACCACAACCTATTGCTACATGCACACAACAAGAAACCGTTGATCTCTGGACTCGTTTCTGCGCCGCTGTGTACGATTCCCTTACGAAATCCGCCTCCCGAACATTACCTTCATTTAAACATAGCTGCCATGCACTCTGGCCGCGCTTCACAGCCCCTATTTTAGCTGGAACTCATTTACCGAAAGAGTTCTCGAAACTGCTTATCGCAGGCAGAGTGCATTTCCAAGACGAGTCCTTGCTCAATCCGAGCGTTGTCTCCATTCGACCCAAGAACAAGTCTGTCGAGACTACATCGACAAAACCCACAGCCTCCGCGACCGACCTTACAAATCTCCTTCCCACGACCGCTCGTCTTATTCTCCTATCAGCCTACCTCGCCTCTCATAATGCAACTCGTCATGATCTGACGCTATTCTCAACATATCACCACGGCCGCAAACGTCGCCGGGGAGGTGGTGTTGCCCGAGGGACCACCCGCACAAAGCACCGAAAGATTGCTCGCAAACTGCTTGGCGCACACGCTTTTGTACTCGAACGTATGATGGCCATCTTCGCTGCCGTGCGAGCCGAGTGGGCAGACGGCACTGCCGTTGGTGCGGCAGGACTGGATGCAGATGTAGCTATGGCTATATCGACACTTGCAAGCTTACGGCTGCTGACACGGGTGGGAGGCGCAGGGGATGTAATGGATAGAGGAGGCAAGTGGAGGATTAATGTTGCTTGGGAAGTGATACGTGGGATTGGAAGAAGTATAGGGGTGGAGGTTGAAGAATGGCTGATAGATTAATAATACCCCAAGCATGATAGAATGCCACGGCGCCTAAACAATGCGCAAACCTTATACTATTCATCAAAACATTGTCCAGGCTACTTGTCATCAGCTCGTCTATCCAAGAAATCCAATACTATCATTCCATGTCGCACATAATGGTACATCGTGCCCAGCACCTCCAGAAATGCTCACAATCGCCGTTATGTCTTTCGCATCACTAAAACGCCAGTCCATAGTATGTCATACAGGAATCCAAACATTTCACCTAATTGTTTCGATATAAACAACACCGTTGCTCAAGAAACTCTATATCATTCTTTTTTGTTTGTGAAAATTCGAAACACCAACATTGTCCGAGAAAAAAACAACAAATCCAAACACACTATTTGCAATCATCTTGTGACACCAGCAACTCGATCACCAGGCTGCCATGTATCTTCCTGCTTGGTACCTGGGGGAAGCCAGCCGTTACTGGTGCCGGGAGTCCGGCTACGGGCGCCATCATCGTCACTTTTCTTAGAATCCTCCGCTGCTGTTGGGCGACCAAAGTAGCCCTCGCGGTAAGGGTAAGGGTTGAGTTCGGTGCTTTGAGGAGACTCCGTAATAGGCGTAGGCCGTAAGCCGCCGTTGGTGGTAGGTAGCAACGATGATCTTTTGACCTGCATTGACTGGGCTTTCTGATCGGCCTTATTACTCGATTTGGTTCGGTCATACAAGTATAGGCCCAAGAAGGTGAGGGCGATACCCACTCCCTGAACCGGTGTTGTAGGACTTCTGAACCATACCAGAGCTAGGACAATGACAAACACGCGCTTGATGAGACTGGCAACTGAGTACGTAACAGGCGAAACCATAGAGAGCAGGATGAAGGCGAGGATGTTCTGGCCAAAGTGAAAGACACCGTTAAAAATGAACTCAAGTGTGAGCCGTCCATGGTCCATTGAATTCGGTTGCTCATTCAGATCAATTGAACCCTCATGATAGAAGTTCATGAGTAGAGTGAATCCCTCAGACCATAGCCAAATAGGCAAGGTTAGAAGAAAGGCCATGCCAGAAGAGTAACAGAGCAGGTTGAGCTTATCTAGCTTTTTCGACACTGAGTGCGGTGACTCAGCTTCAGCTTTGGCAGCCTCATTGAATAGCTTTTTAGAGAAGATGTTTTGGGTAACGAATATGACAGTTGCCAGGAGAGCGTGGATAACACCAATCAGCTCTCCACCATATGTCGTCTTACCAGAGCAGGCCAACATGACACCGAATGTCAGAGGAATCAGAGACAGGTAAGTGGTCTTTGGATATCGGATGTCGTACACGATTCTGTAAGCGAGGACGGTAAAGAGGGGTGAAAGACCCTTGATGGTGTGGACAAGTGATACGGGAATCTTGGAGGTGGCTGTTGAACTGAGGAGGTGGCCCCCGATCTGAAACGCTGCGAGAGGAAGAGTGGTTCGGATAACATCGCGGGTTGGCTTTCGAATCGGGTACTTGAGAGCTGTGACCTTTGTGCGCAAGACGGGGAAAATAGTCGCCAGCCATGCCATGAAGATACACAACGAGGATACAAAAGCGAATTGAACCAGCGTCAAGGTGGCAGGCTTATCAAAAGCTATCAAAATGGACTTGGACGAGGTGTTTGTGAGCGCAGACGAGGCGTACCACATTAGGCACAGAATCTGTGTAGCGCAGCATCAGGTCAGCACTTGTACTTGGTACTCTTTACTTGGAACTCGGTAGATTGAGCGTACAATGAGCTTTGGAGAGACGGGAGCACGCAGAGCGTCGGCAATCTCTTGGGCATTCTGGCTAACACTTCCATTGCGACCTCTTATTGTGCGAATGGCATCAGTGAGACTCTTCTGCCGACCATGCCCTCGAGATGTCGCTGACCAGTTGTTATCTTGCCTCGAGACTGGTAGCCATCGATCGGAGGGACGAGGGGGCGCGCCGTTTGCCCAGCCAGGAGTGTTTAAAGGACTGTCTGCAGGTGACTCGCCCAAGGGCGTGTCGACGAAGTCGGGGAACTTTTCCATCACAAGATAGTGATAAGGGAGAGCAGCAGGTAGCGACGCTTAACGGCGCAACGGCCAGAGATAAGGTTGTATGATCGGTTCGAATAACGAGCGACAAAAAAAGAGGTTACAGTCGAAGGTAATATTGTTCAATTATATCGAAGAGCGCTTATGGTCATAGCATAGCTGACGAAGGGTTGAGTGGTAACGTGCTTTCTCTTAAGTATAGTTAGTGTTCCTGTGCAGGCCAAGACGCCAGATCGAAGGAGCTCTAGAATGATGACGCTGGGGTCCGGGGAAGCGATGAAAACGAATACATAAATGTCGAAACCGAAAGCGGAAGAAACAGTGACAGCTGATCGAACTGCGATGCAACTCTGCAGAAGTAAGAGTTTAGCTTGATCAGAACAGATAACGAAGCTGACCAGAAAAAAAGATGGTGCCAAGTTACAATTAAGTTACTGTAGCTGCTGGTGGATGGCGTTCACGTCAAAGAGGGAATGGTGCAAGTGGGATGAGCAAGGTACCGCCTATAATTAAATCAAGGGGCGCCAATGGGACGACGAATCGATTGGATGCCAGATACATTAGATTGCACACGGGGGTTTACAGGGGTTCTTCCCTTGGAACCCTCTGTAATAAGTCCGTAACTAACATTACGTGGCTTACAGCGATCGATGGGTCGCCAGGCCGCTTGGGTGTCTTCCGCGGTTAGTCCGATAGCCGCTAAAGATAAGCTGATAACGTCAGCTAGACGCCGCGAACCGCGCAGCCGCGTCCAATTTTGCTTGAACTTGTTTTGTTAAGCTTTTGGAGACTTTTGAACGGCAGCGCACAGCATGACTCCACCCGGACACCCAAACCAATCTCTTAGTTAGCGCATCGAAACGTGCATTTGCTTCAGCTCACATACTGAGATCCTTTTCCTACACGTCCTTTCAAGCTCAATCTGTTTACTGGGCATGAGCAGGGACCCCAAACAATACATACTTGCGCTCGCCGGTCTTTACGCTGTCTTCCAGCTCACAACACAACTCTCGAATCCTGCTGCAACCAAAAGACATTACCTCGTCGCGACGCCATCGTCGCCAGCTTCGGATTCGCCATGGCGGCCCCAAAGATGACCAAGAACCAGATGCGAAGGGCCAAGAAGAAGGAGCAGAAGAAAGCCCAAACTGAGGTTTGTCTGGGCTATCCCTTTTCGATGGCGACTCCACGTACTGACGCGCCGCAGACTTCCGCTGTCAAGACTGAGGAACCTACTGAGGCCATCAAATCCGAAGAAACCGATGCCGCGCCCGAATCCACGACGACAGACCTTGAAGCGAAGAAGGAGTCTAAAAACGGAGATGCCGCTCCTGAAGGCGCCTCCGCACTCGATGAAGATACTCTTGAAGAGGATCCTGCATATGCCATGTATAAGGATATTTTTAACAAATTCGGCGCGTCGATGGAAGAAGACGAGATTGCCAAAGAAGCCAACGCCGGAAACACAGGAACAGTGTTCTACACCGACGACGACGAAATCCCCGATGAGGACGAGGAAAACGCCGGTCAACCTAAGCTATCGAAGAAGAAGAAGAAGCAGCTTACCAAGCTTTCTATTGCAGAGCTCAAAGCTCTCGTCAAGATTCCTGAAGTGGTGGAATGGCAAGACGTCTCCTCGTCAGATCCTCGATTGCTTGTGCAGATCAAGGCCCAGCGCAATGTTGTACCAGTCCCGACACATTGGTCCCTGAAGCGAGAGTACCTATCCTCGAAGAGAGGTATCGAAAAGCCGCCCTTCCGCCTTCCACAGTTTATCGCGGAAACTGGCATCACGGAGATGCGGGATGCAGTCCTTGACAAGCAAGCAGAACAGTCATTGAAGCAGAAACAGCGTGAGCGTGTTGCTCCCAAAATGGGCAAGCTGGATATCGACTACCAAAAACTTTACGACGCCTTCTTCCGTTTCCAAACTAAGCCCGAGCTCACCCGATTTGGCGAGGTCTACTACGAAGGCAAGGAGTCTGAGGTTGACTATCAACATTTCCGACCAGGCGATCTCACCGAGGCCACAAAGGAAGCCCTCGGAATGCCTCCTGGTGCGCCGCCACCATGGCTCATCAACCAACAACGATTCGGACCTCCCCCATCTTACCCTACTCTTAAGATACCCGGTTTAAATGCGCCGCCACCTGCTGGAGGTTCATGGGGTTTCCACCCTGGTGGTTGGGGCAAGCCTCCTGTTGACGAGTTCAACAGACCTTTGTTCGGTGGTGATGTCTTTGGCCTCGCAGCATCAGGCGCGCAGGGTCAAGGGGCGGCGCAAATCTTGACGGGGGCTGGTGAACCCGTTGAGAAGAACCTGTGGGGTGAGTTGCAGCCCCGTGAGGAGGAGTCAGAAGAAGAGGAGGAAGAGTCGGACGATGAAGAAGAGGAGGAAGAGGACGATGTTCCTGGTGGAACTGAAACGCCCAGCGGCCTTGAAACCCCTGGTGGTTACGCTAGTACGGTACAGGCCGACTACGGACAAGGCGTTGAGACAGCTATCGCTGGTGAGATGGATCTACGAAAGGAGCGTCGTGGCTACGAAACAGAAGAGTCAAGCGCGCCTCGATCCGCCTACACCATCTTACCGGAGCGCCAAGTGCGTGCCGAAGGTTTCTTTGGAAGCGACAGGGTATACGATCTCAAGCAAGCTCAAGCAGCTCAGCAAGCTGGCGTGCCAGTGCTTGGCGCTGAAGATGATACGCGCAAGCGCAAGAAGCCTGGTGACATTGATGTGGCTCTCGACCTTGATTCCTTGCAGAGCAACGATGGCATCAGCAAAGATGATCTGCGGCGCAAGTTTGATGAGGGCAAAAAGGAAGAGGGCGTCGGCGCCAAGTGGGCTTACGACGATGACCTGAGCGAAATGATTGCCCAGGAGAGTCGAAAGAGACAAAAGACAGAGGCGGAACGTAATGAGAAGAGAAGGGAGGGCAAGAGTAGATTTTAATTAGCTGACAGTCCAAAATTGGTTGTCAGAAGTGTACCATTGATGGGAACCGGGCCGGTGACTAGGCGTTTTTATATTATCTTGATTACCTGGGAGCCATTTAATGGTTCGAACAGGATGAATACCATGCGTCTTGAGATTTTATAAGTGTGTTCAGAGTATGGCTACAGAATGAATATCAAACGTTTTGCTTCGCTGGTAGTTCTCAGTATTATTCACTAAAACTCAAAGCTGCTTATATAGAAGTGTGTCGTTGGTGAAAGAATACAGCCGACGTGAATCCTTGAACATGATATTCAACACTCGACATCGAATGCATGATATTTGTCTTGCACATGTGAATGATGCTTCGTGTTGCGCTGTACCGTGGACGATGCCAGGTAGGTCCCCAAAGAGGTGGCTGTATCATATGTATTTTCTTGTCACTATACTACTTCATCAAGCTATGATTTCATGAACTAGTGAGATACTTGGGCATATTTGTGTTATGTTGATAGAACTAAATGGTGATTTTCTGCCACTTCAAGCCGTGACAGAGCAGCGAGACCTAGGTTGGTCCTTGAGAAATTATGGTGAATGACAAAAGGATAACTAAGATGAATGATGTGCCCAGGCAGCGGATTCTAATATCTCAAGCACTTCAAAGGAAAGTTGCTTAATTATAATCTCTAAATTGCAACTAAATGAGCTGTCGGGATGTCGAGTGTGGCATGCCTATGTGGATTTTCGGCTTTGCGTCTTTCATCGCTCTATCTTTTTGGTTTGTGACTACTACTCTAACTTTATGAATGCCTGTTCGATAAATTTACGACTGATGTAAACCCATACTACTATTAAGTGTGGCCCTAGAATTGACGGGCACACGCAAAACTGTACTCTATGCGATAAGAGAAGTATCCGATCCAAGTCCTGTTCATGTGTGTGTTGTACTACAGAGTACAAGAATAGAGATTTGGATAGTGCATTGGCGCTCGTACAGAGAGAGGCACTTACTTCGTCGCTGTTCAGTCCTTATTCCATGCAGTCTTCTTGAGGGCACGTTTCCCATGTCTCAGTAAATACATGCACACCATTAAAATAGGTACTGAGGCTGGGTGGGACCACTGGTTGGGTAGAGCGAGGGATAAAAGGAAACGAGCTCTAGAAAATGCGAATAAAAAGATAAAAAACATACAACAGCGGGGATTCGCTGGTCGTCACCGACCCAACTACTAATCCGCCGGTTAGTGGCTTGACTATGGGAGAGCGGACGGGATCCCGTATTTTCCACTACCTTTGGTCGTATGTACTAGTCTTACAGACATTTAGGATTATATTCTCAACTTGGGTAAAGAAATCTCATGTCGATTTTACCATCTCTCATTTGCTTGTGTTCCTGGGTAAAAAAGACAAATGGTAATGTGCCCTAACTGGTATTGAGATGGCGTATTTCATGCACCAGAGTGGCTTTCTGTTTAGCTTTACAGATCTTGACATTTGACTTTCGGCATATTATTTTGTGTCACGGCCGTATGCTTCTAGGAGAACCTGTGTCTATTCAATACCCGCGGTAACTAGTAGGGTCGCTCGCTTTTGCGATAGTTCACCCTCCATCGTCTTCTCAAGGTCTTAACAATCCCGAGTTATTTAGCTAGTGTCAATTCAGGGTATTGTCATACGCTGTCTGTTCCAATTCGTGACATTGAATGGCTCTTGGTTCATTGCTCCTATTACTGATCTGCGAGACCACAGCATGTGGATTGACAGAATTGACAGCTTTCTCAGTGATTATAATTGGGGTTGTCTTGTAGATTTGAGTCCTGAAGGGGTCTACGCTTGATGTGGCCCTAACTTAAACTCTAGACTGTGTTTCTCCAGGTTCAACATCAAACATTAGCACTGGACATGTTTGTCAGAAGCGCTACAAAGAGCGAAGTGATCGGGTTGACTATTTTCCTATCAATTGGTATTGCTACCATCTTCAGAAGCCATTATCCGCGATATGATGCCAACCCCGGGTAGACAACGTGGGTGTGTTTGGCTTAAGCCCTGCGACTTATAGTGATATGTCATGAGTGGCTGGATAAACATAGTGGACGCGAAATACGCACATATAAATATTTGTACCCGAATTACATTCGCAATTCGTACAATTCGGGCGCAACAAGACCTGTCACAGTCTCAAGTCCTAGTGCGACCTGAATATGTCTAGTGCTGAGCTATACAGGGATCCATGTGTTTGTTCGTGCTTGACCATGTTGGGCTGCCATGATGCCTACATCCACGACAAAATTGTGCCCAGGCTTTACTCAAGATCTTTCTTAAAGTCGATAAAACTTTGTTCTGTGTTTTAAAATATCGATCTTTCGTGTTGGTACCTGTATCTCTTGCGCCATGCTTTTGTCTCTGCTCCATACCTAGTGATAAAAGCCTCATGGGATGCCAATAGAGAGGTACCCATGATGAAATTATCCACGTATCTTCTGATGATCAATTTAGGATAAACATGAAAGGAATCTAGTTTAAAAACTGTTCAATCAATCCTTTTGCCAATTTTCTTCAGTCAGGTCAGATAAGTAATATTACCCGGTTGGCCATGATGGGGATTATCATCCATACACCAGCCATACCACCATCAAACATATCGCGCCGTTTCCCAGAAAAAGAAGCAATTAGTCCCTTCTATTGCTATTAATTAAGTCTTTTGGGTGACTCAGTTTTCTAATGAGAGATCGTCCCGAGTTGTTCCATTAGCCCCAGCATTTTTGAGGCCTAGATGCATGGTGGAAATTGATCGTTCCGACATAGAGAATACGCAAACTCTGCTGTGCCGCACATGCTTTATGTGATTGTTTTTGCGTTGGTTTTGGCGTAGTTTATCAAGACTAAAGTGAGCCATGAGAAGATTGACTGCCTCCAAGACATAGTCGGTAGCCTGCCTATGTAAGCTAGGATCGACCACACAGTGGTTGTGCAACTATGTTGGCCAGCGTATAGCTCATACTTTATAGTTAAAATAACATCAGGAGCACGATTCTCTCTTCAATAGCTGGCCATAACCTGCGTGGTGAAATGCGTCTTGATATGGCTACAGTATCATGATGCTAGGTAATCCAGTCTGCGCACATGTAACAACGGGCCCCACTACCTGCTGCATGTGACGATTACATTTACAGTAAGGGACATGCAGTTATCTAACAATATCTTGAGCGCTCATCCCGACTTATAGGGTTGTGTTTGAAAATGAGTTGTTTGAGTACAAGCCTTTTCTAGCAGAGTAGAAATGCCAAGGGCTGCTGATAGACGACAGATGGTCAATGAGGGAACGCATGCGAGACTCTGGTCCTGCCCGACATGCCCAGGAAAAGAGGCATGCAACCAATTCTCCAAAACAAAGTATTGGTAGTACCTAGTAAGGGCCTCCATACTTTGTATTTGTGATTGACTGTCGCTTTTACATCTGCCGCGAATTTGAAGTGCGTGCTCTGCTGTACATAGATCGCACCTTGGCAAACCAGCATGCTTTGTTTCCCTAACGCACATGGCATTATGGATTCCAAAAGTAGTTTGCCCTGAGTCATGCAAGTTAATCCTATGACAGGGTTAGGAAAATTGGACACATGGCTGAAGAACACGATCTCGTAGTATTTCAGGTGCCGCTCATCGCGAATAATGCCATGTACGAAGCATGTAATAAGCTATCCGTATAGTAATTGCCTGAAAGAAACTTATATGTGTTTCTATGACTTATAGCCCAGAATTTAAGGTCTAATCCACATTTCAAGCAAGAACATCAAGTTGTGAGTGCTAATAATATATGATATATCGTGATCGCCTCTGTCTCTCACAGTAACACGTACCCGCAACTTCAACCGTACACTACATATCGACTTAGAGTAGTATCGAATATTCAAAGACTCGGAGTCACTCTACTGATAGAAAGTATCTAACGAGTTAACATCCGATGAGCAGTCCGTTGTGTACCGCGATCATATATTACTAACACCACCATCCTCATAGAGAGATGCCATTCAATTTGATATTTTGAAAATTCAAGTAACAACTAATGTACTTGTCATTCCCTTCTCATCACTGGAAGAGTCTATGGCTCGAGCTGAGTGCTCTGAGAGTTGCTTCACCTAGCCTATCTGTTTGTTATGGGGTGTGTGGCCGAATCATGATTTTTGCTGGTGTGACCTTCAAAGCCGCCAAAGGTGGCATTTGCAGAAAGTTCATCAACACACTCGCCCAGAAACAACGGAACATTCCCGCTCTTTTATGACACTTGGCAACACTGTTCATGTCTTCCAACACTGTACAGGTAAACATGCTCACAAATTCCCATATCACCCGCTCCAGGACTGTATCACAAAACTAAGTGCCTACGATCATGTTACTTCCACATATGAAGGGGATTAGAGTAATGTATTTGGTATATGCTGACCACCAGACTTTATGCTGCTTCAGGTATATGGATTCTGCAACCTCCCTCTCCCCCCCCAAAAAAAAAATTGACCGTCAGAATACCCCTCCACCGAAACCACCAAATAACTGACTCCTGGCATGCCTTCTTAATTTCCATTTCCAGAACGAGCCATGCGTGAGTATGAAGGAAAACAAACCAATGCCCTCTTCCGCTAATAAACACATCCGATACAGCCCACCTTAACAGAACCCGATCCAAGGGCTTCTTTTCTTTTTCATTCATTACAAAGGCTGTAGTCACAGTCTTTGCCGATTGAGTTTTACCCCTCGACTTCTGACCGTTGATTCACTCGCGTCACGCTTCCTAAGAGACTCCGTAATGCTTGTTCTTACAGCCTTCCTCCTCAAGCTCCGTTGCGTAGTCGTCAGATGAGAGGATTTTGCATTTGGTAAGCCAGCATTGCTTCGTACGACACGCTTTTTCAAGGGCTTGGGAGCAACTACTGGGTAACTCTGACTCGACAAGGGCGAGGACACCTCACTCTAAGAGGATCCTTCCGGTTTGCTGCATTCGTTGCAAAACCACTTGGGATGAGTCACCGGAATAGTAGCTGACTTTTCAATGCAGCTAGCATGGTAAAGTCGGCTGAGGCATTTCTATAGAAGAAGTTAGCAAAAGATTTGCCTTGTAATAGCGTGCGTGTTACCTTGTTTGAGCAGACCAAGAGAGAGGGGCCGAGAACAGGAAGTTTACATATCGTACACCCATTCGCGCCTTTTGTGATATGTGAAGCTCGAGGTGACTGCTTCGATGTGCTGTCAGCCGCCTTAATGTCGTTCGCCTGGTCATCGCCACCGCCGGACTTCAACTGAGCTCTCGCCGCCTCGATCAGTTTATCAGCATCATCAATGCTCTGGTCGTTCAGAACATCACGAGCCATTAAAACACACATATGTTTACCAAACTCCCTCATACGATAAGCTGCACTAGCCAGCCACACTGCGTTCTCTTTGATGAACTGGAGCCAAGCCCGTCTAAAGTATGCCCCGGAAGTGACGTTTTGCTCCAGGATAAAAGCATCCCACCTGCAGATATATTCCTTCTCCTCTGCCGAGACATCCGAGAACTCCCCTATATCTTCGCGATGCTTCTGAATTAACCAGGAACTATCTATAGCAGGTTTCGGCAGCTCTTCCCCGGGTTTGAGGCGAGCTTTGCTGATGGGGTCAAATAAAGGCTGGGATGAGTCTGGAATGATGATTCTCTTCTTCTGTGGTCGTGGCGCCGCTGGACGTACAGTTGATAAAGGCTGCAAAGGTTTGATAGCAGGCTTGCCGAGCGCTTGTTTTGTAGCCGGTAGCTTCGATGGTGATAACACATCTGGCTGGCTGTGATCAGGGCCGAAACGCGAAGTTATCCACGACTCGTCACCTCGATTGTAGTCTTCCAAACTGAATGACTTTGTCGGCCTGCCAAGTTGCAGCGTCTTCGCGGGTGAATCAGTGGGACCAGAAATGCGAGTAACGCGGAACAGCGGCCCTTCACTCGTATTTTCTAGTGCATAGTCGTAGTTAGGATGGTAATCCTTTAGGTGAGCGCGCAATAAATCCAAACACTCGTTCGAACAACCACAGTTTAGACATCGCCAAGAGTCCAAATGTACTGGTGTGTTGACAGGTGGCAAATACGTAACGCGACCTTCAACTTGCGTAATTTGTCCAGATTTCGCCCGAGGCTTGGATTCTTTGCCATGTGCCTGATCGGTCAACACCTTAAGATTGTACTGCTTGTTGTTGGCCCTTTTCCTGAGATGACGGTTCGGCGTCTGATCGCCTTCCAATTCCTCGTCCATATCGTGTGATAGATCATGCGAAATGTCTTCCTCATTAATCTGCCCATGTCCGTTCACGCCATTCGCATCATGAGTACCATTTAGGCCCTGGGGCTCGGGCAGAGCATCTTTGATGCTGCCCACACCGTTTATATCATGATCATGATCATTGTCCGCCTCTTTGATGCCGTTAATGCCGTTGGTTCCATTCACCTCTCTCGTGTTGCTAAGAACGTTGGCGCCGTCCTCGGCATCGACGGGACTGATGCCGTTTAGTTGAGTATCAGGAATGGGCTCGAGATGTCCGTTAGTGTAAATATCCTCCGCATCTGGATCCAGTGCAGTGATGCAATTTTTGGCAGTTTTGTCGATGGGCCGAAAACCAGTGGTCCAGCGCAGATCTACATCCATGACATAATCTGTAGAGCACTCCGGTCGCTGTGGGTGAAACCCGGTTGTGAGCTTAACGGGATTCTTACGTCTGGCGAAGACCTGGTCAAACTCGCTGTGTAGTACCCAGGTTTGCTTGCCAGTATCAGTGAGAGGCGAGGGTTGAGTTGCGGAAAGTCCAAGTTCCTGGGCGTTGAGAGGTGGCCAATTTCCATCATTGAGTGAACTCAGCTCAACATCAAGTTTGTAAGAGGGCGAGTAGTCGTGAGATGCCTCATCTTGCCTATTTACTAGAATGGTTTCTTCGGGAACAAGAAAAGGCTTTGGCGGCTTAATGAAAATAATCCGATGCGGACCAGTGGGGTTCTCGTAGGAGAGGATGTCGCAACTCTGACTGAAGCGATAGAGGATATTGGTAAAACCGCCGCTCACATCAGAAACAGTGATCTGGCATTTACCCTTAGTTTTGATGATGTCGTCAGTTGGGGGAGTTTCTTGAAGAGGTCGAACTTTCTTTGAGTCCTTATGAAAAATCTTGTGAATCTCAACACGGAGGTGCGAGCGATTTTCTGACTCTGGGGGCGAAGCCTTGTCAAGCGGTTTGGCAGAAGTTGACAAACGCGGACGCTTCTGTGGAGGAGGAGCACCATCATCATGGTTCTTGGGGGAAGAGAAGCTCCCGCCCATCTTTTTAGCGTTGTGCGTAACTAGCCAACTCTGTTGAGTGAATGGGGCTATCCTTGTGTATGTCTTTCTCTGTGTCTGTGTCATGGCGAAAGAAAAAGGATCATAAAAAGAGGGAAAGAAGTGAAATGATGAGCTTGCCCGTGAGCGCGGACCTCTGTGCTGCAGCTGATTGATTGCAAGAGACGACGGTTGTGGGTGTGGTTGTGATTATGAGAGCACTGCATGAGATGCAATAGTTTGCGTCTGTCCTTCCCAGTCCTGTTGCGTTGCGTTGGATTTGCTAGGAAATAAACAAAAAGGACAATGGATTAGATTAATAGTTGATTGCTTTGGCGTTCATTATTTCCGCTGTCCGTTGTCGTCATGCAGATCAGTGATGAGTTTGTCGGGTAGAGGAGTAGGAAGTTAAAAGAGAAGACGACGGATAGAGAGGGTAAATATGAGTTTAAGGAGGAGATGCGGGATGGAACCTGCCTGCCTGGTCGCGTTTGTTCAGTGGAAAACAGGTCCCAAATGCGCCGCGTCTATGAGCTGAATTGAAACTCACTCCCGTCATCAGCGCGTTCTATCGAATTGAAGAGAGGACAGGATTATATAGACCCTCCAGTATCGATACTTTTTCAAGTGAGCGCGACAAGGAAAGGAATCGACAAGACGCGTGCTGAGATTCCTATGGGTAGCGCAACGACAATGACAGGTGAAAGAGAACCGGGACATGGGACATGGGGCCTGGAGATTCTATCGCGACTAGAGGTAGAGCCTAGCCCAGGGCGTCATGTCTATGGGTAACAGAAAAGCCAACCCTCAAGACTCGGGATGTAAAAAATAAATAACCCAGTAAGCCACTGCAGAAACCATTGGTTGACCTAATAATTTCGTCCCCCTTGTACTTAGAAGCCAAGTTTTCTAAACGCCCCGAGACATGCCTGGCAAGTAGCGGAGCATTCTCAAGCGGGGCGAGCGAGACCAGCCGTTCTCAGTGGCCTGTGACCGACAGAACTGGTCGCTGGAAATTATCACCTATGCACCTAGGCGGGTGCGCTGACCCCCTTTAGCCTCAGGGCTCCATTGTCCATTGAAATGGATCCATGTTTCGCGATTCCAGTCCGTTCTCTATCATGAGAACTAAGGCCCATCATGCCTTGTTGTCAGCGCCCTGTCTCTCATGTTTAGTATGCCCGATACGCTATACAATGGTTTGGGCTCAGTGCGCATCATTTGGATTTGTATTTGTCCCAAGAAAATCAAATGTTCGGTTGCCCTTCTGATCCCATTCGTTTCTGAGTAATTTAGAGTCAGACCTATATGTGTTGGCCAAAAGATGCAACCTGAACATCCACTATGAGCAAAAGTGTCATCACTCGAAGTTCTATACGAGTCTGAAAAGGTCTTTACAACTACTTGAAATCATTCAAAGTACTTTTTTTGCTATGACAGCAGGATATTTTCCTGGCCCTTACTCTATCCTTTGGTATATCGATTGCTCTGCAGCCTCGCCGCGTTCTGATTATAGGCTTCGTTGATTGGCTATCGATAAGCCATAAAGCCCCGCTTCAAAATACACTAACGCAAGGCTGAACCATCCTCGGAGGAGCCAGCTTGTTTATGCCCCTCCAACTCTCTTACGACAGCATCATCATCGTACCCAACTTTTTTTTGTTCTTACGCTGCTTCCCTTCTGGTAAGAAGCAACAAAGAAGAACGAATCGATCAAACCACCTGGCCTTTCCTATTGTCTTGTCAATTCCGAACTTAAGCTCTGGCGTGACGATTACCAATCGACTACCGAGGGAACGCACGATACAGCGGGCCAAGCCTTTGAAGGTACAGCCATCAGTCTGCAAAATGACACGCACAGCCCTTCTCCCTCTCACTACTAGTAAACGAGATCTGGTGCCATGTTAGAATATAGCTAATGTAATCATTCTAAAAGGGCACCCCGAGATGGCCCGTACCCGAGCCGCCGACCGCCAGAGCATGCTCGATGCCTCTGCTCGTCGCAATCCTCCTCAGTCCCGCCACGCGCATGCTAGTCCATCTTCGACACGTCCAAGGCGGTCGCAAAATGCTGTACCTCGTTATAATGAATCCTCTTGTTCAGAGGATTCCGACTCTTTATTGAGCAGCTCACACTTGTCCGACGAGGTAGATGTCGAGAGTGCGATCGAACAAGACAGAGGGATACGGTCCAATCCACGACCACAGCGAATCCGGGATACGAGGCCGACAGATGATATCCCAAGCCGCACTCGCGATCGCCGTAGTGTACGACACACTGCTTCATTCCAGACGTCCCCGAATGATCCTGTGCTCGATACTTTGCTTGGTTCAAGAAGAGACGAGCCAAGTCCGAGGAATCAACAAACAAGGAAACGATCACAACCATCAAAGAACAAAAGAAGGTCTCTTAAAAAGCGCCGGGTCTCTTCCGAAGCCGAGTCAATACCACAGGGTGTCATTCCACCTTGGACTGATCCTCAGATACCTTACGGCGCCTGGACCGATATCTTCTATTACGCAGCCATCGCAGGCCATGATAGCCTTGATGTCAATTGGTTGATAACTACCGCTACAGTTTGTAAGGCTTTCTCGGAAGCGGCTTTGACAGCCATATATCGCTCCCCGCCTCTGACAACGACGGGGAAGGCCAAACGATTTGCAGCCCTGCTAGAACGCCCACCTTCTGAAACCATGTTCAACTATCGCGCAAAAATTGAGACTCTTTATGTAGATGTTCATGTTGTGCCCCAAATTCTATTACCCAAAATCCTCTTTGTGCTTCCGCGTTTAAAGGAAGTCATCCTCTTCACACCGTCTGATCAACCACCGTACAGGCAGTTGGATCGCACGGTGAGATGGCAATACACAGAAGACATATTTCACTCCTTGAAACCAAGCCACGAACATCCCGACCCCATCAGTGTCGAAGACAAGGCGTTCTACACTACCTTGAAAAGTTGGGAGTGGAGTGGAAGCCTTCTGGGAGGACCAGTGGCCACTATGAACGATGTTATTCGCATACATCAGGATCCTTCATTCGCTCATCTCACCAAGCTCAGCTTCACAAACCTCCAGGTCCCATCCCTCTATAAGCTAGGGGTGAAGGGTGTCACTGAGGAACGAGAACTAGAACTTTATGCTGAAGATGAAGCTGTCATCAAATCCATCGCCGAGGCAATTTCCCAGTTGAAATCGCTTCAGCACCTGGTATTTGAGTCGTCGACTATCATGAATGACCGTTTGCTTCCCCTCTTACCAAAAGACCTTACGCATCTCTCTTTGATCAACTGTTGGGAGATCAAGTCTGACGAGTTTACGCCTTTCCTGCACAGCCATGGCAGACACCTCCGGAGCCTAAATCTGCTGCACAATCAGTCATTAGATTTGGTCTTCTTGACCACTTTGGCTGAAGCCTGCCCTAAACTGGAAGAACTGTACATGAACCTTTCTTATTTTCACCATCATGATTCTGTTTCTGTGACCAATAATGATGCCGACCCTTTGTACGACCAAGTACTACTACCACATCAGAAACCAGAATGGCCGTCAAGCCTCCGAGTTATCGATCTTGAGCATATCCGACATTGGACCGTCGAAACAGCAGAAATGTTCCTTGGGTCTTTTATAGATAGCGCTGGTTCGCTGCCCGATCTGCGCCATCTTGCAGTAAAAACGATGATCAACATACCCTGGAAAGCCCGCGCAAGTATGCGCCACGAATGGATACGGAAACTGAATAGATCCTTCCTTCGCCCTTTTGAACCACCGCAAAAGAATTGCTCCCTACATCCAACACAAAATGAGGAGGTGACCCAAGTGCCGGAAAAGAAGAAGTCTAAACGTCTATCTGATGGCCCATCTCGAAGAAGCAATCGACTAGCAGCGCATGTTTCTGATTCAGATTCAAGGTATAGTAGCAATTCGAAGGGTCTTCGCAGCTCTCATGGCCGCCCGACATATGCAGAGCCAGAAACCGACGAAAATGAGTTCGATACCGAATTAGAGGGGGGCAGCGTGCGCAGTCCTACATCGAGTGGGCTTGAAGAAGAGGCCGAAGGCTCAGGCTCGGAGGCACAGGCCAAGAAAGCGGTAGTTCAAGGACGCTGCACTACTGTCTCTATTGTCTTTGATAACCAAAAGCCTACCGAACTACAGTACGGCATGGAAGACTTCATGGATGATGATCATGCTGAATCAGATGAAGAATGGGACGGTGATCATGAAGAGGACGATGATGCAGTCTTTGTCTGGCGTTAGATTGGCTGCCAGCATTCATTCTGGCAAACACAACTACCTTAAGATTTTCTTACGCCTATATAAATCTTGTCCTTTAAGATACCACAAATCCGCTTCTATATCTAACAATTCTGTACGCGATTATAAAATAACTTGTAGATAGGTTGCTCCCTTTTAAGACTTTTGCTGCTGGGAAGAGACGAATGAATAACTTGACAGCTTGCTACACATCTTACACATCCCTTCTGGTTTACAAATTATCTCACCGTGTACTTGCCAGAGCCATAAACAACCTCCAGTACGATTCCCAAATTGCAATTACGATGTGGGCAGCCATTAAAATTCAAACTTGTGGTTTCGCGCCTACGGACTCGGTGATAGCTGTCTGCAGTTGAAACTGTGTGGGGTAGTGACCAGCTTACTGTACGTCAATACGCTCATGCATGATCATCCTATTAGGCAACGAACCTATATCAAAGTGACTATTAGTGAAAAGAACGAGGAGACCAATTGCTTTCCTTTTTTGTTTACTGTTTTTCTTAGGCTAATGACTTTTTGTGGTCGCTGGACCTCATGGGGATCATGGGCTCTGATTGTGGCTGTCATCATGAGACTACTACACGTGGGGCATCATGTCCCAACTAAAGCACAAAGCAATAACAGATATCTATGTTTAGGATAGTTAGAATAAGTCAAGAGCAAAGACTTGTACTTCGATAAGTCCGTAAAGACGTATTCAGAATCTGCTAGTCCTAGCAGTAACGATGAAGACACTATATCACTTCCTACGCCTTGATTGTCAGTCAGTTACCCGTGCCTCTCATAGTAGAAGACACATTCGGGAGAATGAGGAGTGAAATATTCCATCCGTAAACTTCTACAGTGTCTAACGCCTTTATTTCTGACCATTATTTCAGATTCAAAGTTTTCTGCTACCCTCCCCCGACTGCTAATTGCTGCGCAGGCACCATTCGAGGGTTTGCTGTGACATAGGGCTGGACATGATGGATGTAACTGGTAATGCTTAAATAAAATTATCATACGAGACACGTATTTATTCTGTGTGGCTATTCCAGCTATGAGTCTAGACATTGTCATGATTGTTGCAAAGGAAATCTGACCTTCGCAGTCTTCAATTGCACCCTCTGGTATCCATTACTACCTAGGTAATCTAAACCGAGCACCAGTCATTAATCTGCACCGCCTGCGCCAAACCAACAAATATGTAATGCTTTTGTGGAGTACTTGCACATCCACTCATTCATCAGAATGCTGCTCCTCCCATACCCTCACCTGCAAGGTTTTTCATGCTCTTCTCGCTCAAGTCACTTCGCATCTCCCAAGCTCGCGAGTCACGCTCAAGTCTATTCCACGTGTAGAGACTTTTTCGTAGCCGCTCCTGTTTTGCGTGCAGTTCATCTCTCACCTTCTCTTCTTCATCTTTCAGTTTCCGGTAATGTGGCTCAAGCTCCCGAGTAACGCCCAGGGAGATAGGTGTCATCGAAGGATCCAGCTTGCCACCTGGGATAATTGGAGGCAGTGTAGCAAGCATAGATTGCGCCAAAGTTTGCCGTGCACCGCCGGCATGTTGAGCCGATGGTCCAGTCGGAGGATTAAATGGCCGAGACTGTGTTGGTGTTGAGGACAAGGGAACATTCGATGGAGTGACTCGTGGACCAGTGGGAATGGCTGAGGGCCCATTGGGTGTCGATGGTGTAGGAGAAGGCCCAGAGAATTGTCTCGTCGGTGGTTGATTCCAACCGCCGCGTCCTCCGCGCGGAGCAAAGCCACCTCTGGCTGGGGGCACATAACCCCTCGGACCAGCTGGTGGAATGGTTGGACTTGTGGTTTCTGAGCGCTGTGGAGGAGCGGTAGGGGTTTGAATACGGGCTGGAGGGGGAGGAGCTGGTGAAGCAACTGGAGCTGCAGTATTCCTATTTGCTGCAGGGCCTGTTGGAGGTGCTCTCAAAGCTGCAGGTCCTCGTGGTGGTGACCGCACTGGTGCATGAGCGTTTGTGTCGTAGGGGGCAGGTCTTGGGGCCTCTCTGAGTGGTGCTGCTCCAAGCATAGAATGATGGGGAGACTGTTCTCGAGACTGAAGTGGTGAGCGAGCTCTCACCGAGCTTGGCCGAGGTGACGATCTTCCTGATACCGACTGCGAAGTGACCGCTGACGAGATTCCAGATTCTCTAGGAGGACTAACCCGCCGATATGACTGATATCGGTCGTTTCCGCGCCTACTCATAGACCGTGAACGTGGCCTGTATGAACCACCTCTAGGTCCGGTCACAGGTGATCTCACGGGGGGACTCCTATCCCGGCGTATCACACCAAATGGAGACCTAGATCGTCGTCTTTTGTCAGTTAGTCCAAAGCTGTGTATGTAGACAAAGGGCCCTTACCTGTCATCGCGCCGCTCGAAGTCACGTCCCCTATCGCGTACTCGATCACGGTCCCATTCCCGGTCTCTGACTACTCTCTCACGATCGCGTTCCCAATCTCTAACAGGGGCTGGCGACCGGGGACGTTCGTACCGGTCCCCACCCCCGCGTGGTAGTGGAGGTGAGGGTCTCCGTGACAGACTACGTCGAGGAGATGGCCGCCTCATAGACCTACTACGTTCTCGTCGGCGTGGGCTCTCTCGCTCTGCTCTTGATCGTTCCCTCCGATAGCGATCGCCTCCTCCACTTCTCGACCTACGACGTGGTGGGTATCTTCCAGGCACATAACTATCGGATCCAGCAGGGATGGGGCTCCTGGGACGCGGACTTCTAGGTCGCGGGCTCCTCGGTCGATCTCTGACTGGGCTCCTAACCCTTTCCCTAGCAGGGCTTCTAACCCGCCTAGGTGATCGATCTCTGGGGGTAGGCCTCCACGACTCGCCGGCGCCATATCTAACGACTTCCCCGTCATCAAACCTGTACATATTAGCTGCTGAGCAAATCTTCAATGCGTGAAAAATACGGAAAAAGGCAGAACGGTGGAATAGAAAAAAAAACAGTGGAGCGGTGAATTGAGGCAAGGTCCGGATGTCTGTAGTCGTGTCCGTCGCTGATTTGGTGTTTTCGCATTTCGGGCGTACGCAGCAAGACGATGTTTGACAAGAGGCTCGTCATTTTCAGGGTCCAAAAGGTGGTTCGCAGACGGATTCCATCGTCGAGCGTTTCTTGACTGCTGACCAAAGTATCTAAACCCGTTCTGCGAAGCTTTTGTAAGCTCTTAACGACAAAGAATAGATGTCCTTTGGGAGATGCCATATCCATACCGTCTGTTGCGATTCGTTCCCTTCAGTCGATTCAAGCCAGTCGCAGCGCCAAGGAGCATATCATCGCTTTCTTCCACGAGCTTGTAGAGATACACAGCATTCGCCGTTCCCTTAAGCTGTGCATTGCAAAACGTGGTGAGTTCAACTTCCAGGTATGGCGCTGGCGAAAGAAATGCGTCGTTCTGGCGGCTGTTTGAGTCTTAATGCCTCCTATGTATGCGCCGAGGACCCTCATCCTGTTTTTGTGTTTTTGTGTACGGTTGATGAACAATTGATGGCTTGGTGATCGGGTCGGTCTTTGTCGGATTCGCCACGATATCCATTTCCAAATCAGGTCTTTCTTCACTCATCTTCCTTCCTTGAGACCTTGCGTCGTGTTTAAGAAATACAACGCGAATATAGATTCGTTCGAGCCGTACGGTATCAGTCGCGTAAAGGGTAGTGAGTGCTCCAGGATGGAGTCGAAAGTTGAAATGTCCAGCATGTCGCAAAAAAGTACGGGTCGTGATGGTGGTGATAATAACAAGGAGAAAAGCATGTCTCAAAGCTTACCTTCGACCTCGATCGCGATCCATTCTTCTCTTCACCTAACGGCAGAGAGATTCGAAAAGTTTCGTCCTGATTTGTTGTGCTGTGCTTTTACAAAAGCGCAAGCACGCGTCGTTGCAAGTCGCAAGTCGGGAGATTCCCAACGATTAACTAGGTTGCGATTGAGCAGGGAGGTCGGAGATTTCGCATGCCGACGTCCGAGTCACTAATAAACAGATAAGTACCGTGCTCTTGTTGCGGCGCACTGTATCGTCAAATTAGTACCTACCACTCATGCCGGTGAAACTGAGGGCACTGACCTACTTTACTGACAGCAATAATATCATTGCGTACATGGTTGGCAATAAATATATGTATTTTTTAACTGGAATAGAATAAGAGGTTCTACCAGTTATACATAAGGACTAGCCCAGCGAGAAGTCTTCTTTCTTATCCATAAAAATACTCATGTCATTCTAAAATTTGTTAATAACTATAATACCATATTAGCACAGATGTATATCACGATATCTTTGGGAATCATCTGTGAAGCTACTTGTATGAACAGGGATACTTGTCAAAGTTGTTGGTACAAATCGCTACCTAGAGGTATATAGTGTAGAAAAGACAAACCCTTCCTCCATCCCCATCTACTACTGCTCGTCATGACTTGCAGCAGTAGACAGATAACCCTATACAAAGTCCTATACGATCCTTCCTATAACCTAACACGCTATCTCCCGCGTACTATTACTTCTCCTCAGTTGTCATGTCTGCATCCGAACCTCCTTCTAGTCTTTCTAGAATCCACTCTCGCGCCTCCTTTGCATGATGTGCCATCATCTTATTCAGGCCAAACATAGGACTGCGCACGACGGACCCGAACCGTCGTTTGTGAACTTTTTTCGTCAGGCTAGCATCAGCCCAGCAAGCATGATCCCCCGCGATAAAGACTCGAGAGTTTTCCTTATACCACGAGGATAGGTCTGTGTCAATGTCCGACTTGATTGGTCGAAGAGTCCCGTTGGCAAAGTTGACAACGCCTGAGATTCTCGACTTGCAATCTATTTACCGTTAGCTACTATTCGTCTTCCACAGTGTAATAACTTATCTCACCTCGGTTGATTAGGAGAACCTTGACTCCAAGGTAGGCGTTTCCGACACCCATGATAAAGATGTCATCAGCGTCGTAAAGCTGTAGGTGATTGTCCCACAAATAGCAAACAAGCGTTTGGATTTGTTCTGTAAGAGCCTGTTCTTTGAAGCTGGGAATATGGGCATCCAAATCCTATCTGATGTGAGAAATGCAATCAAGACAATCTTCAAACGTGGGCGAATACCTCGTCATGAGTGACATAAGCTGGAACATTGATGTCCATGACACCAAACTTCTGATCAATAGCCCAGTCTATGTAGTCGGTCACACCATCAACCTACAGAAATCAGTATTTGATAGACTGGGAAGACTGCGCGTATACTTACAACCCACGCATTATGCGGATCGAGAGACGAATCTATCACGTCGGGCTGCGCCAAAAGCTGAGGGCTAGAAGACTTTAGTGGCTGTAAACAACAATGCACTGGTCAAGTCAGCAACTTACGGGTCGTGAATAATGATGAGAATTTTCTTCGCTTCGTGGAGACCTGGTGTTACTAGCACCTGGTTCTCGTAGGACTTGTACAAGTTCTCGCGTTGGATGTAAAGAGGTATCATGTTGTGCTTTGTCTGCAACACTTGTCTCTGAGCATTTCTGATTACATCATGTAGACGAGAAGAGTTGAGCGATTGGATCTCGGGAACATTGACGACACCCGGTCGCATACATTCCCAAAAGGGGGCCTGAAGTGACTGAACCTTGGCAAGGATTCGTGCCGCTTCTTTGTTGATCTTGGGCAGCTCCAATCGAGGCGGAGGCTCGCCCATTAGAGTCTTCGCAACAGCAACAGCAGACACCGAAATGGCCTTGAGGTTGTAGCCACCCTCCAAACACACAGCAACCTTGCCATCCGCCAAGGACATCAGCATGTGAGTCATATGAGCATAGCAAGCAGGAGAGACGAAGCAGCCTCCAAGCTCGTCACCATCAGCGGCATCAAAGCCTGCAGAAATAACCACGAGGTCTGGGTCGAACTCTTTGGCGATAGGCATTATGATTTTTTGGAATGCCGCCATATATTCGCCATCGCCCATACCTTGATCATGCCATCCGATGTTGATGTTCTTGCCAAGGCCAGCCTCGCTACCGCAGTGTTCGATGCCTCCATCTGGAGTCATGGAGTTGGGAGGTTTACCTGGGTAGAAGATGCCGTTTTGATAGACGTGAAGGGAGATGTATAGAACATTGGGATCGTTGTAAAAAATGTTTTGCACGCCGTTGCCGTGATGAACGTCCCAATCCAGTATGAGGACTTTGCGGCAGATATCTGGATAATCTTGTTGGCAGACTCTAACTGCTACAGGGACATTGTTGAAAAAGCAGAAACCCATGGGCCCATCCCACTCAGCGTGATGGCCGGGTGGTCGAATCACGGCGAACGCATTCTTGACTTGCCCAATAACAACGTTCTTGCAGGTTTCAATAGCGCCTCCGGCCGAAAGAAGTGCAGCCAGATATGACATACTGCCGACATAAAGGGATTCTCGTCCCTGGTCGTACCGTTTTGTTAGTTCTCGTAGTTCTGCGGTGCTCATCTTGTCCAAACGCTCCACCCAGTCAAAGTGCTCAGCTGAATGGGCTAGACAAATCTCTTCTCGAGTAGCAGCCCGAGCAGGTATGCGCCACATGTAGCGTGTTGGGCACTCTCTCATGATTCTCGGCAGCTCTGCTTCGGGGCCAGTGTAGACGAGGCCAACTTTCTTGAAAGCCTTGAAAATCTCATGAATGCGACGAGGATCTTCTGGGTGATGCGTGTTGGGCGAGAAATCAGCGTTCATGTGTAGCTTCATTCTATCATCGTAGCAGCATCCTGTCGGTAGTAATCCTCTTCGTCTCATCTGATCGAAAGTGATGTCTTGAGGTTCAGGATCCACATCCGCCTCATAAGGGTCCTCGGACGCTGTATCATCATCATCAATACTGGTGTTGCGAGTTTGGTAGGACCCGTTCGGCACATCCAGATCCTTCATAGGATGATCGACAATATCTGTAGCATTTGGTTCCATGCTAGGCAACTATGTTGTCTTCACTGAAGGTCTAATGACCCCAGGAGTTGTAAATCTGGTAGGACGACCGAAGCTGACACTTAATTGATGATGCTACCAGTAGAAGTGCCTATGTTCCTGTTAGTTTATGTTGCCAAGATATGAAGGGAGCAAAAATAAGGAAGTAAACAGTGGCAGGATGAGGAAATAGAAAGGAATAAGAGGGCAAAGGGCTCATGTTAGCGGACCAAGCTGCACAAACCATGGCCATTTCTAGCTGTTCATTGTCTTCTTTTAGATGTTAAAAGCATCTTATGAATCAATTTCATGACAATAAGAAGATGCAGGTCTCCTCTGTAGAATAAAAAGCTCGGGCAAAACAAGAATAAAGTAAACGCATACAAAACATGGTGTTGCTCAAACAAAGCAAACAAAACACAATACTTACCCCTGCTGAAGATGGCGCGATCGCAAGCGACGCGACAAGCTCATATGAAGAGTCAGTATAAATAAGAAGCGCTTTCAGATGTTGAGATACATATCAAAGCCAGCACTGAGTGGCGGGGGAGGATGCGCGCGCAGCTATTGTTGCGGTGGTTGATATTAACTTTGAGATTAGGTGGATGAGAATCAAAGGAGAGGTGAGGCTCAACAGTGGAGGTGAAAGCCGATTTTGGCATGCGCTGCCCTGGGCTCTTGGTTTCAGGCGCTATCGGTCACTGAACTCTCCAGCGGGCTGCCTGCCCGCGCTCCATGACTTCGAGGATCCTCTGGATGTACAGACTCTATAAAGGAACAAATTGAAAAGAGTAATTGGACTTCTTATTGTTTACTCTTCTTATGTCTATACTCGGAGGCTCGACCAGTTTGTTCAAGTTAATTCGGTTCGAGGTGAATATATGAATTGAATCACTGACTTGGTACCGGTGCTTACGGAGCATTGTAGTGATTGCGCGTTGTAATTAACATGGATGGATTCTACCGGCTAGCTATACTGTCGTTTTAAAGCAATGAGTTTCGAAGAGTACTGTTGAGTCGGGATGGGAACATGACACAGCTCTCTCTAAGCTTTTCTATTTCTACATCCAGCAATAGTTGAACTCTATGCACAATATACTCAGTTCGCGAAGCTCAGGCAAATGATATCATGTATCTGCCTTCAACCCAAGGCTGTCGCTGAACATCATCCAAATGAGATCCATCATCTCCTCGGGGTGAGTAGTGAGACCATGATCGCAACATCCGAGCTCCTCCTGGTAATGTCCCATCGGGGCTAGCATCGCTCCCGAACTTGGCACGCTCTGCATCACGTTCATCGTCCCAGTCCAACACACCTCCTAGTCCGTCTAGGGGCAGGGTAGGCATATTCGATGACCACTGTCTCTCATCCAAGACACATTGGGTGGATACGGAGATGGATTCTTGATCAAAAGTGAGATTCGGTTGCAAAGAACGGGCTTCTGTTATCAGGCGTCTCCGGGGGTAGCTGTAGATATTCTCGAACAAATGCATGAGGTCCTTGGGACCGAGTTTGCAGTACGTCTTTACAATCCGGCCCCATCGACTCTGGTCTCGCCAGCCTCTCACGAGTGAGTCGGGTCTGTCGACAACATCATACAGATAGGAGTCGCATCCCTCCTGCAAATTAAGTCAGTTGCGCTGTAAGATCCTGTTATCGTAAACTCACATAGTCATCTTGACCAGGGTCAAGCCGAGGGCATAGATAGTGCAAGACAACATCCTTCATAGTCTCGACTAAATCCATAAGCTCTACGAGCTCGCTTGTGGAATACAGTCGAAGTTGACTGAGTCGCACATCATCCACACCTGGTTCAGGAAGACCGACCCGGGGTCGTGGAAACTCCCCGTGAAAGTAGAACCCGTAGAGCCACCAACGATACATGGCCCGGCGAAATCTCTTTGCTTCGTGCTCTCGAAGGTGTCGACAGTTTTCAGGTTCATGATACCATCTCATCTGTGGGAACCTAGCTTGCCATTTTAACACGAGTGAGCAGTAGCCGAGAAGAGGCTTCAAGTCACTCTCCGTCAGAACAACCGTTTTAAGAGGTTGAGCGTGGGGTATGGTGGGCTTTCCAGGCTTGTTAAGAGTAATGAACCCATTGACAGCGTCATCCGCCCCGTCGGGTTTACGTGGAGATAGGACTGTCCCAGCGTCTCCTAGGAAGCGCTTGAATATGACTCTGCGCGGCGCATACAGACCACTGCGACAGTCCAGGTCTTCGATTGAGGCTGTGTAGATTTGAAGAAGTTCGTCAAAAGGACTGAACTCCCGAATAAGAACGGGGAGTAGTATTGAGGCCTTTTTCTTGCTGAATAGTTCATGAAACGTGCTGTGGGTGGCGCAGAGGTTGAAAACGCCATCCAGGTCCAACTGGTGGTATATATCCAGAAGGATTTCGTTAGGAAGCTCAGTGAGCAAGGAGACTTTTGACATTTTTAATACCATATCTCTGGAGCGTGGCAGAAAGTAAGCCTGCAAGCTCAGAGAACAAAACTGGACAATACGGGAGTCTACCCTCAAGTGGCATAAACTGTCTCGCTAATTTCGTCCCTTTGGCTTCGGCAGCCAAGATCTCCGATGCCCTGAGAATCCTCAGGAGCTTCTGGCGCAGTATATGGTTGATTTTATGTTGGAGATGATATTCTTTGGTATGTAATAGTTTGAAGGTTGTAAGGGGAGCCAGAAATCAAGTGAAGGTTATCTCGATAGTATAAGCAAAGATGGCGTCTCGACTATGATCGTGCTTATACAGAACTTAATGGAGAAGCAAGTAAAACGATCTGGTATCAACTGAGAATTGGTCAGAACGTAGGTAGCGAGACAACAAACAATACAGCGAATAACTGACCTGGCATGCTTCGCATTACGTTGGTCGCGGAAGGAGCATCTGGGCATACAGAATGATATTTGGTGATTCTTAAGAAAGCCGGCTTGATTAAAGACTTCCGCGTGGTTCTTTGGCTTGTGGTTGAGTTTGACGGATACTGAAATAAGAGCTATTTGGCTCTATGTCGCTTCGTGGGACTTCACAGTTGAGTCACTCAAAGCGTCAATGATACAGGGCTTATTGTCCAGCCACCCCGGCGTTGGGGCTTGTGACAACAATACGGATGCACTCAGGCATCTGTTTTTGAATAGACGAGTCTTTCATGGCTGTGTTGAAAGACAATGCTCATTTGCATATTCACCGAAGCATTGAGAATAGAAGGCGGAGATGGTAAGGGGGTCATCAGTAGTACATATATGCGATACTGGCAGACTGGTGAGGCAGGTCGTGTAGGTACTGATAGCTAACAACCGGAGTTTCTCCGGACGGGTTAATTGTTAATGCGATCAGTTACAATGTATCAAGATCATGAAGAGGAAGAGACGACACGATAGGATCGACAGCCTAATATGCAAGTGAACTGGATTGTAAATTCTTTTGGCAAATAGCAGCGCAATACGACCTTAAACTCCAACACCCCGTCCCGGTGTTTACAGACCCAATGGAACAAGCCAGTAAATATTATCGACAGGTATCAAATAGTCTAGGCAAACAGCATCTTGGTATCCAGCTCGTTCTTGGCAGGACGCTGGCCACCAACAGATCGCAATCCCAAATCGCCCTTCTTGACCCGTCTCTCGACCTGTTGCTCGGCACGGGCGTTGTGTCGCGAAGCCTTCGTTCTTCGGAGGTCAGCACGGACCTGGTTCGGTGAGACGAATTCCTTGTTCTCGTAAATGATGGGTCCACCGAAAGAGCCCTCTTGAATCACAATAGGCGTCAGGACAAATCGGGGGCCAATCTCGACCAGGTTGATATCGGTGTCAGGCTTTCCAGACCGAGACTTGGATTTGGACTCTTCCTCGTCTTCTTCTCCCTCCTTGGCTGCCGCCTCGACCTCGTTGACCTGGTAATTGCGAACCCAGATCTTGCCATCGACGAAACTGAAACCCATAACGTGGTCGATAAAGGGCTTGGACTTTCTGGCACCCTGGGGGACTCCAAAGGTGTGAAGGAAGAGCTCCTTAATTACCCGCAGATGAGGCTGCTTGTCAAAGGCACCGTCGAAGGAGAGGATAGGTCGCGAGCCCTTGAGGCAGTTACCGGTGAAGTGGAGTTCCTCCATTGTGTGCACTGTTCTTTGTTAGCGACTGACAGAATTGTTGTCATGCATTTGTCTCTTACAGTTCTGGAGGTGGAACTTGATGGTAGGTCCATTGGGAACCTTGCTAAGCCAGACGTATAGATCCTTTCCCTTCCTTGCCTCAAAGAACAGGACGTTGTTGCAGTTGTAGAGCTCGGCCAGCTCGTTCAGTTCGTAAAGTTTGGTCTTTGAGTCAAACTTTGCATCCTTTCGGCTGTGAGGGAGCATCGATGCAATATCATTGAGAAGATGGCGGTGTCTATAAGGCAGTCGCAATGTCAGTGGAATGCGCTTCAGGTTCGCGGGCTGCAAGATCCTTACCGGTAAGTAACACCTCTGGAGGAAAGAATCAGAACCCTCTGCTTATTCTTCTTGATGCCATTGCTGGGCGCCTCAGCCTTGGGGGCGCTGGTCTTAGAGATAGACTTGTATACGGCAGCCATTTTGAGCGCTTTTCGACTTTGCGATTGCTGTCGGTTGTCGGAAAAAACTGTCGTAGACCTGATGATGTTTTACTGGATAAGGCTTTGCGACGCGGCGGACAATTTTCCAAAAAAAAAATTGGTCGGCCAAGATTCGATAAGAACTCAGAGCTGGCGATAAGAGAAAGTGGGGGTACGTGAGTGGGGCCGCGACACCGCCCATATTCAGCCCGGCCAGGTCCTGGATCCTAGACAGAAGTCGAAACAAAACCTACCTAGCCAGGGGAGGATTCGAAAGGGCATGCAGTAGCACACGTGCACTCGACGAAAGGTACTCACAAAACTGAGGTTACGATCAAAGGATGCTACGTAGATCTATCTGTATGTCACAAAATAATATTGAGAATTACCTTGTAAATTACACTCTAATAACAATGGCTACCTATGCTACGACCAGCATGTGACGAGAATGCCCCGCTGTTGACACAAGATGGACCCTGAGGACGAGCCAAGCACTAACAATTCAATCCATTCGAGGTTGAACTGCGAGCTCGCATCCGGCCTGATCAGCATGACGTGGAGGCGTACAGAGATGGTGGCGTCTGACTCGGACAGGGCCAAAAGTAATGCCGTGTCGTGCAGCCAGAGCGAACATTATAAAGAATTCATTCAGCTACGTTAAGATGACTATATCGCAGCGATCGTTGGACGCATCAACCCCAAGACAACCATCATGACAAGAAAATAAGAACAAAGGAAAGCCGAAGTAACCGCGCCTCCTGATATCAAAAAAAGACGTATCACGATTCCTCGCCTCCTCCACTCTCGTTTGGCGAGGAGCATTTTCGGGGACAAACGAGACGCCAGGTATCCCAAACCCCCAGAGCCCTATATCAGTCTGCGCACGGTTCCGCGAAATTTAACAGCACTTTCCACCCTTTGCAGCGTCGTCGTCGGCGGGCTTGCTGAGCGAAATGTTGGTGCCCGCACCTATGGTGGCCTGGGCGCTATCGCCGCTGTCGAGAGCCTTGCTAGAAACAATGCGATAAATTTCTGAGTCAATTGTCAGTTCCAACGCAGAAACGATGTAGGGAATGAGAGATAACGAACCAGTCAAGATGTTCTGGAATGCAAGTTCGACGTTGCTGGCATCGAGGGCGGACGTCTCGATAAAGGACAGATGGTTCTCGCCTACAGTATGTCAATTAAACGGTTTCCCCTTTATTTTGTCAAGTTTGTCCCAGGTAGTGCGTACTGGCAAAAGACTTAGCTTCCTCAGTAGGAACAGCTCTCAGGTGTCGCAAATCGCTCTTGTTTCCGACCAGCATGATGACAATGTTGGCATCGGCATGGTCTCGCAGCTCCTTGAGCCATCGTGTGACGTTCTCGTAGGTCTGGTGCTTGCTGATATCGTAGACGAGAAGGGCGCCAACAGCACCTCGATAGTAAGCGGAAGTAATGGCGCGATATCGCTCTTGTCCAGCGGTATCCCAAATCTGGGCCTTGATCGTCTTGGAGTCGACCTGAATTGATCTAGTGGCGAACTCGACGCCGATGGTCGACTTGGAGTCAAGGTTGAACTCGTTACGGGTGAATCGACTGAGAAGGTTGGACTTTCCGACTCCAGAGTCTCCGATCAAGACGACTGTGGGTTCACATTGTCAGTAACAAGCAATCGCGAGCTTTAAGCCAGGCATCGCCTGGCAAGGTAGGAATGATGGCACCTTTGAAGAGGAACTACAAAGGGGTCCACTGGTCAGCAACTGGCGGGAAAGGCTACCTGGGTAAGGCATGAAGGGAGGCGAGACGTACATCATACTCGTCGTTGGCCATGGCTGCGGTATTGTAGCTTGAGATAGGTATTGGTTCGGATCGAGCTCGAGGATGGAGGTGATGAAGGTGAAAGTGGGTGCGCTATGAGAAAGACAAGTCGACGTCGTTGAGGTGTGGGATGTGGAGAGGGAGAGAATGCGCGGCTCTGGCGATAGGCGGTTGTTTGTACCTTTACCTCCAATCCCCGTGCCGAGGGGTAAAAGCCTGGACTGGTCAGCCAGCTAGCCCAGTGCTGTTGTGCCTCTGTCTAGGGGGGTAGGGGGGATCAAGCGCCGGCTCTTTGTTATGGAGTGGAGTGGAGGTCAGTAGGAGTTAGGTACCCAGCAGTGGCACCCACTAAGGCTACATAGGTACCTAGCTAATCTAATGCTGCGAACAGCACTACGATGTTCCAATATTATCAAATTCAAGGTTGCAAGGGAATGCAACCTGTCCATAAAAATAGCTGCCCGTGCTTTACACGATTCCTGGCTCCAAGCTAGAGTGGCTTTGGAAAATAGGCAACGACAAAGAGCTGTTCCAAGTCATAGGGTACAATAGTCAGCGACCGAATCCGGACATATTTGGATGCTAAAACAAGAGGTATCGACCACTACTCCTCAGGGTACCAGAAGAAATGGCCGCTCCAGCTATAGGTGACAGAATTANNTTTTTCTGCCACCCACTAGCTACTGTACTAGCTAGGTACCCAGTAGTGATGGTATGATGTATTTGATCCATAAGGTAGGTAGGTAGCTGCATCCATGATTCCATTGATTGTGCTGTGTCTGGGCCGACTGGGCATGTCTCTGATAGTTGATCACTGACCGCTTGCAGCTACCTTCCCAGACACCCATCCATCTGCTTTTGCTTGGTTGCATATCATAATGTTCTGCTCTTAATGCACATGCTCAGAGCCACATACGCACGTCCTGTACCTCTTTCTGACCAACACAACCCTCTGCTAGAGTCACAATCGCTTAATAGCCAACTACATCATCTCAATTGACCAAGGGTATCATGATATTGACAAGGTAGGTGTGCTTTCTTGAGATTGTGTATGCTGTAAACTTGTGGTTAGTCGATATTCTTTCTTTCACATGTACATTAATAACGTGTTTCTATAATCCATTAGAATAAGATTAGACCAGTGACGACCGAACCGTTAGTATGGATGATTATCCTCATCTTTAAAAGGTGAATATCCGTATATCGGTAAACATTCATTTCATAATGAATTCAACACCATCGATAATGTTTTGAAGCTTAGAAATCAAGGATGATAGTGCAACGTTTTATCACTGTTTTTTTTTCTTTCTTTTCTTT
>JAAVUH010000116.1:0-218954 GCA_014899045.1 Fusarium palustre | reverse complement strand
AAAAAAAAAAAAAAAAAGAATGCCAGGGCTGTTCCATATTGTACCCATCTATTCTACGTTGCATCCCATTTGCTATTTCTATACTTGTATATAAAGGTCATGTAAATGCTTAACAATTTCAACAAGTAGCCATCTGGGCATGTAGTGCAATTTGACAGTTGTTAGTGTCAAGGATTAGCAAACTAGCCAAACATTACACAAGAACACAGCATGACTTCTATGGTTCCACAAATCCCGTGGACTGAGTGCCAGAGGAAGTGGCAGAGTTTCTATGTCGGCGCCATTGATTGAAGGAAACATTTCCATATCTCCAACGGCATTGAATGAAGCCAAGCTGTATAGGGTAGGCAAGAGCAGCTATCCGCGTTGGTGTGAATCACTCACGTGCTTTCGCGGATAGCCGTTTCATTTCCAGTTTCCACCCAACCTATACACGCGCCAAGCAGACGCTCAAGACTATCCCGATGAAATAACCACTGATATATTTTGTTCGGAATTTCATGCGGTCTGATACCACTCTATACCATTTTTAATCGTCAAAGAGAAGAATAATATTCGAGCTGGGCTCTGAAGGAAAAAAAAAAAAAAAAAAAGATACACACCCGTGATTTACCAGCGCTCACTGTCACTTTTAAAGCCGTCCCCAGTGAGCATTTTCAGACCATCCATACCCCACTGTTGCTAAAACCACTACAGGCGAGCGACAACAGAGTTGGCCCGGTTGTGGCTCACCGGGTGGATGCACGCTCAAGTACTATCTTCCATTTCGTGCGCGTTTGGTGTATGATACCAACTAACAGCCATGGAGGAGCTGCCATTTGACGATGATGTCGTCATGAAGGATTCTGACGAGGAATCAATAGCGTCGACTATCAGGACAGAACATGATTCCGAGGAGGAATTCATCGTCTCTGCGGTTCTAGCGGCGTGGGAAGTTGAAGGAAGTCTACGGTACTTGATCAAGTGGGAAGGCTACAATTTATCCGAGGCCACCTGGGAACCCCGAGAGAATTTGAACGAGGATCTCATTGAGGAGTGGGAGGAAACAAAGGCACGGCCAGGTTTCGATCTTTACCAAAGAATCCGAAATTGGAAGAACGCCTGGAAGGCTGCTTACAACCAAAAGCTCGCCCGCCACGACGAGAGAAATCGACGGCGAGTTCTTCGAGGAGAAAAGCCCCATTCATTCCAGTACATGAATGGGTCGTTGGAATGGGTCAATAGATTTCCGGATGGGGAGGATCCCAGTGTCTCTGCAGTATCGAGCACATCCGCCGCAGACGACGATTCGGATGCTGGAGTAGGACAACCTCTCCGCCCCTTGTCCGAAAAACCGAAGCCATCAGGCGCCAACCCAAGCGAAGGTCGTTCACCTAGTACCAGTCGTCGTAATAGTTCATCATCTTCCTCCAAGTTATCACTTGTACGGAAGGAATCTACCGCTTCGTCGACCGGTCACAGTCACGCGCAAGTGGCACGGGAATACTCAAACGAAGGTCTTGCAGCAGCCAGGACCCCAAGCAAAAAGCCAGCACCTAAGAACAATATTCTTTCGAAATTCGGTCGCCCTGGATTAACGAAACGCGTCGACACTGGAACAGGCAGGGCGCAACTGACAGCTCGCAAGACGCAAACTGGACAAGCATTTACTGGTAATGTATTTGCAGGAGGAAGGCAAAGAAAACGGCGCGTGACTCTTGCCGAAGCCGCAAAAGACCCCACGAGAACACCCAAGCTTTTTAACTATCGGCACACGCGAATTGTCGAAAAGGCAGGCCGCAATCGAGACAGTGCTGCCCCACCAAAGATGCCCTTCAACCTCATCTCTTTAAATCCAGCAGAGCGGAGTATAGAGGCACCAAAGATCCCGAATCCTGGAGTTGGTGCGAATGATAACCCAACAGGTGACAGTGGCAAACATGTTCACCACCATGATTCTTCACCTCAAGCCGTTGGTCAGGAGTCACAAAAAGCCAAGCCCAAGAAGTCGATTAGCTGGGGCACGGTTGAAAAAACAACTTTCCAAAAACCGACTGAGTTTGTAAGGGAACATAGTCTCTTTCTGCATGAGGAGGCTGCCCCTGAGGAGGTTCCATGGGTTGTGAAAGAAGAATGGGCTATCGATGCACTGGCTGCCGAAGCCCCTCCTTCAAGTTCAACCGTTCAACCAAAGGCCTCCAGCATTCAGCCAAATACACCAAACGATCGGATTCGTGGGAACGACTATGTATCAGTTGATCAACGGGATGCGAGTCCTTCGAATAGAACAATCACCACGGACATCCAATTTGGTCCAGGCACTCGAGAGATAATACCAGTGAGCTTTCAAAGATGTGAGCCTCAAAACGAACTACCTTGGCCCGCGATATTTGAGAATATGCCCACGTTGATATTTACACACACTTGCATGGTTCAAGATTTCCTATCTCAGGAGAACGCTCTGATCGCTGACAAGTTGGGTAATGGCCTGATGGTAGGCAATGGTGGAACTGGCTTAGATGCTGTTGCGAACTGGCTTCGGGCTAGGTCACTAGGTGCTCTCCTTTATCGACACGATTTATGTATACTTGTACATATGCAGTCGCAAGTGCAAGCCCAGAGAGCAACAACTGCTGAGTCTCCTGCACTGCAATACTATTTATTTCGACCAGCGCCTCACTTCACCACCCGTTCTCTCGCCCCAATCACACTCCCAGAGGGTGTCAATACTGGGAAGCTACTGCCAAACATGGCGATGACGGTCTTTGATCGCATGTTGGGGTTTCGGTATGAGCAGCTATTGACAGAGGATGCCCTGACGAAACCCCCTAACAAGCACACATTCTTTCTTGCGTTTCCAGGGGATACTGCACAAGAAGCCCAGTTTCTGTGCCTGTGGCTTCGAAACTGCAATTCGAAGTGCAGGATCCTTTCTAGCTTCTTCCCTGGACATTGGCAGAGCTTTCTGCGGTTAGAGCATGGGGTGGTTCTCATCCACGAGGAAGCGATATGGTCTATTCGATTGTTTCCCTACGTCAACAAGTTACTGTATCCGTCAAGCAAATTCAATTTTGTACTCTTTTCAAAATCCCTGCAGCCTTCGCCTCTGTATCCTTCACTCTCGCCGCCATGTAGAGTTGGAGACGTGTCATTGCAGCTTCTCGGTGGACAGAGAAGGGCCGCACTGCTGATTACACCTAGCTTTGTCGTTTCACAGCCACAGCAGATTTGGAATTTCTTCAAGTGGTTTTATAAGGCCTGGTCCAATGCTCGCAGTCACTTTTCGCTTGTCGTTTCCGCTGGCTTTGACAGCTGGATTCTCGAGTTAGCCACTGAGAAAGAGAATGCCTGGTCGCGTTTACCTACTCGCACTCGAGATGAGCAAAAAGCTCGGGTTACTAAAGAACTTGAAGCGTTATATAAGTCTAAAGAGTGCGTTCGAAAACTTCAAGACATGTCAAGTGAAGAGCAACTCGGAGTCATCTCGGGCCCAGAATTGATCGACAGCAACGACGAGCAGAGTCTGGTCAATTGGTTTGGTTGGTGGTCTGTGGTGAATTTGGATCGATACCGTAGGTTCACCGTTATTGGATCCAGTACGACGGATGTTGGGAGACTTACACACTGTACCATGAGGCCTGATTTCATTGCATCCAGCGCGTTGACTGTTGCCGAGTCCCATGAACTTCAGCGAGCTGAGGCACTCCCTAAGTCCCTGCAGCAAAAGCAGGTTGCTGAATCAAAGGATCAATGGAGATTCAAGATGATTCCTGATGACACTAGTGTGGCCTTGGAAAAATTTCTGCAGAGGTTATCTGACAGACAACCAAGAAAAACCTCGGCAATTTTGACAATTTACACATGCCCTGTTGCTCACCAGGACAAAACGGCATCTGAACCCAGCGTGCATCCCGACGGCTTCAGAACGTACAGCGACTGCCTCCGACAATTCAAAGAACAAATATCACACCGTTCTCAAAACACCGCGGTGGCATTATTTTACACGGTGGAGGAGAAGTCAAGTCATGTTGGAGCACTAGAAGATGTCAGAAAAAAGCGACACCCATGGATTATCGTATACAGGCCTATAAACCTTCAGCTACAAGAATGGAAGGATGCAGAGCTCATTATTTGGGACCCTCTTGCAAAGAAACCCTCTCACGACCCTCTACGTTATTACGAGGGAGATCTTATCGAAGCACAGCGATTTATGATACAAAAGATTCGTAGAGAGCGCGGCATGTTGCCGCTCAATCGCGTGTGGATTGGAGGGTGGGATATTGACCAGTCATCCTCGGTCGACCCTATTGATATGACACTTCAACGTTTGGAGAATATGTTGTTGGATTGGAGGAATAACGTTCCCATACCGACACTTGCCATGAGAAGTAAGGGGTGGGAATGTGTTGAGAGAGGACATGCACCTTCCCAGCCGCGATCACAGCCTTCTCCAGAACCAATGGACCTCGACACGACGACGGAAGTGAGCGATACGGGAGATGAAGAGCCAAAAATAGTTTTTCACCCTCCACGAATGAAGCATCCGAGCGGGAGAATGCCCTGGAACAACAGGTTCTTTCAGCATTGCATGCATGAAGAAATGCGTAGGGCCACGAAGAGTGCCATGGAGTACCGGTTTGAACCGACGATGGAATGGCACAGGCGCCAGGTCCAGGAAGGCAGTGGATTTGAGCACATCAACTTCATGCCGTGGCAGGAGGTCTTTGCGAAATACAAGATCGAGGACCCTAAGAAGGTTCGAGGTGATGTGAGGCGTGATGGCTAGAGTCATACGAAACGAGTGTTTGATACCAAGAGAAATGCGCATGGGTATATTGGCTGGGTCATGTACGAATATATATTTGTGGCGTCTCTTTTAGGGTACACCTAAAGTGAGATACATTATAGGTATTAGGAAGCTGTGCTACATGGATTGATAAATTCAACAGTCATAACTCATCGTGCTGAAGTAGGGAAGTTTCTCGTGCTGAGTAACACACCCTTGACACGTCGGATGTTATCCCTCACCTTGCGAATCTCGTCGTCAGGCTCAGACTTGCGCGAGCGGCCGTACAGGTCATATCCGTTGCTCTGCTCAGGGTAGGCAGTGTAGGTCAATGTGTCAAGATCGTCCCGCAACATGTCGACAGCACTCTTAATCTTATCCATCCCCTCGCTCTGGGAACGATATTGATCTTTGAGTCCAGAAAGAGTCTTGTTGAGACTGGCGAGCTGGTTTGTGTTGTGCTTGGCAGGTGAGTCGTGACCGGTAGAGCCTTTAAGGGCTGTCACGGAGCTTATGGGGAACGTGGTCTGCGTGCCCATGTCTCGATGGAACATCTCTGTAGGGTCTTCCGCATCACTCTCGTCCTCAACTGTGGCGGCAGGTTTCTTTGTTGGGACTTCGGAGACAGTCTTTTCGAGCTTTGCAACCAGTGCATCGAGCTTCTTGGAGGTCAGGTCGTGGAACTCTGTACGGGCTTCGGCCTGGCTGTCGACCATGGGCCGGATAACGTAGCGACTTGTACCATAGACAAGAGTAGAGAGACCGGTCACAACATAGAGGGCGTTGAACAGACGCTCTTTCGTGACGAGAGGAGGAGGACGGGGGGCTTTGGCGAGAAATTCGGGGTATGTTACAATTGGAGGGCGGTCGGCTGTTGGTTGGGAAGCTGGTGATGGGGGAAGAGTTTCAGTAGGTATCGGTGCATTAGAGCTGGTTGTTTCTGAACTTGTGGGCGGCTACGTCTTTTAGTATTTGGCTTTCCATCAACTTGAACAGGTACGAACCTCGGCTTGTGTTGTGGATTCGTCCTGGCCCTGGCCTAGAAGCGCCTGTATTTCCGCTTCGTCGATTCCTTTTGACTTGAGGAACTCAACCTTTTTCTCGTACGGCGCGTCGCGCACAGTATCGTTCTCAAGGAAGCGTCGCGCAACTTCAAGTTTGTCTTGATCATCCGGCTTATCATCCACCGCGTTTTCTGGTTGCGCTGTATCTTCTGCCGCAGTTCTGGCTGCTGGCGCATCGACCTCTGATGTTGATGTGCTCGTGGACGGCGTCGACGCCGGATCGGTGGATTGATTATCGGTTTCGTCTGACTGTGCCTTCTGCCAGCTTGGGATGGTGGGATTGGGATCTGAGTCGCTCATCTTGAATAAAAACGCGTGAGTGATTAGAAACGGCTGGGAGTTGGACAAGATTGGGAGAAGTTGAGATCAAGTTGAGAGTGAAGACGGTTTATCGATGCCGCCTCCGAGGTGCAGGCACATGCCTCGGTACTCCTACCGATAACGGTGGACACGCTGTCTGGGTCCGGGGTTCGTTGTGGGGAGGCAACACCGTAGTCTTTGATCTGGATACGGTCACGCTCCGTTTATTACTGTACTCCATCCTGGAAGTTGGACGGTCAGTCGGACCTAGATACTTGATAGTTAACGGTAGCCTGGCTCGAACGCGCATTCACTTGAGAACATCAATTCCAGACAATATCTCAGAAGACAACCACCAATAACTCCCAGAACCCTGGTTGAACGTCTAGAAAACTGATTGAAGAAGACCAACACCAAGGATCGTCCCTGGAGCTCCATCAAAAACGCTGGAGACGCGTGATCAAGCCTCTGCGCCAGAAACTCTACGCCATCGTCTCCTATCCTATCAGCCAATCTCAACGCGCGCCGGACAATCCGATCACCAGAACTGTTGGTGGTCATATCAACAGGCGTGTAACGGCGCTCGTCTCACGAGTCTTACCCTGGCTATTACAGTAGACAAGAGTTCAGTGTTGGTCAGCTAAAGAACTGGGGACGTCTTTTGCCTTTTCGATAAGGATTGCGCTCGCTCTTTCCAGCAGTTGGAAAACGGCAAGAAGCCAATTTGCAAACCCTGGCTTTTTAAGCAGCAATTGAGAGAAGGAATAAGCCTTATTAACGCCCGTGTGACAGAGGCAATCGGCCTCCTTGTAAGACGTGAGTTGTAGGATTTCCTTTTGGTTTTGTCTCCCCTTGTTTGTTTGGTCACTTTCAACACAGCACACACAACACAACGCCATTATCACCAGCTCCAGCCCAGCTCCAGCCAGTCCCGTCTTTGTTATTACTTTCATTTATGAACAAACTTCTCCCTCGTCTGCTTCCCCTTCTATGTAGCTTGGTGGCTGTGGCTATTATGTTTGGCCCTGGACCGATGATCGCTAGATAGCCACGTGCATCTAGTCTGTTTGGTCGTACGAATCCTTGATTCACAAGCGAGAGGTCTCACGTATAGGATCTGTCTGCCCGCCTGCCGCCTTAACTATTTGTAGGCGATCAGTCCAAGGTTTGGCTTGACTTTCGCTTGGCATGACATATCATAAGCCAGACTAATTGGTCGTTTACCAACCTTCGCTTCAGCCTTGCATCCTGCAACTTCATACTGTCTGTCACCAATCAAGGGTCGTAAAGTCGTTCGCCTGTCTTGCCTGCCACGAACATTACATTGCCTACATCCATCCATCCATCTTTAGGTAAACACGGCAGTTGCCATCAACATCAGCGCCGCACTCGCCCTTGCCCATATCTTCGTCTTGTCGCGACCGTGTCTTGACCTACCAATCAGTTCCTTGGTTTGCGTCTCAACCCCGACGCTTTGAGCTTATTTCATTCAGCCTCGCCACTGAAAGACCTTGCTTAAACTTGTCCCTTCAATCACTTTACCTTGCTGTGTGGTACAGCTTACTTATTTTCGCTTCACTTCGTCCACTTGCATTTATTTGTTCCGGAAGTCTGGGATCCTCGCTACTTTGTTTTGACACACGAACAACACAATCTCCATTCTTCACACCATTGTCTACTCTTCCGCTTTTGGCTTTGTCTTTATTATCAGTCGCGAGCGCGATCATCTGATATCATGGTCTCTCGTCCACGTCGCTCGGCAGCCGCCAAAGCGAACGAAACCATTTCTGTTCATGCCAGATTGGCTGACTCTCCAGAAAGAAGCGAAAGAAGCATGTCGTCACGACGATCTGGTCGCGCCTCAGGCGTATCTATCTCGAGAGACGATCGTTCCTCACCAGGAGGCGATCGCCATTTGAGTTTAACGGTCAAGCTTCCATCCAATAAACTACGACAGGCCACACGAGGGGACCGTGGTTTCGAGGGCGGTGAGATTGTGTCGGGAAAACGGAACCGGGGAGCCAAGAAGAGCTACGTTGTTGACTCAAGTCCCGACGAGGAAGAGGAGGAGGAGGAGGAAGCCGAAATCGAGGTAGAGGAAGATGATGACGATGACATGGATGTTGATGCTGAAGGTGACGTTGAAATGGACTTGGCCCCCCCGACCATCACTGTCTCCAAACCAGCCCGGTCAAAGCCAGCGCCCAGAGCATCAGCCGCCAAGATCATCCAGGATGATGATGACGATGACGACGATGAGCTCAGTGACCCAGCCGATAGCGATATGGGTGATGAGACAATGGGCTTTGGTGACGAGACTATGGCCGACGATGGCGATGAGGACGCCGAAGGGGAAGAAATTGAGGTTGCTGGCCCAGAAGTTGATGAGGACGAGGATGAGGAAGATGAGGAGGATGACGACGAGGGCGAAGGGGGCGAGGATGAGGAGGATGACGAAGACGACGATGGTAACCCAGACGAGTCCATCGACCTCACAAAAATGACAAAGCGTCAACGAGCTCGTTTCGAGGACGAGAAAGAGCATCAGTACATGAAGCTGTCCGACGGTAAGAGAGCCGATGGTTTCCACGTGGATGAAACTGATCACTATTTGCAGAGGTCCAAGCCAAGAAGGTTTTCACAGCTGAAGAGTTGTCTATGCGCCGTCAAGAAATGGCTCGGCGTCGACGCAACTTGAGTGAAAAACGAAACGAGGAAGTCAAGGTACAACCAACCTTCACTACGAGAGAAACGAGTGTGAAAGCTGACATTTCTCTATAGATGGAAACTATCAACAAGCTGCTCAAGAAACAGGCCCCCAAGGTCAACCGCAAAGCTGCCGGAGGCGCTTCGGGCGAAGACGCGAACAAGCCAGACCCTGTCTTCATTCGATGGGTCAGCAACAAGAGTGGCGTGCGGGTAGCAGTGACTGAAGAGATGCTTGATAGCCCAGCCGGTCAGGTTTTTGGTCCTCCGAAACTGCAACCTGGCAAAATGGTAGAAGAGGTTGTCTAAGCACTTGATGACAAGAGCTATTGATGATGATTTTCATGTTGCTGAGTATGATAATCATTAAAGATTGGAAGATTCTGCGATATCGGTCGGTTTCTGGGATTGGAGATGCCTTGAATGTGGAAAGGAAATCAAACGGGCTCCGAGGTGTTTTGGTTTGCCTTACTCTTGAGATACTGTACTCACAATAGATATGCTACTGCCGCGAATTTTGAAAAAGTCTGTAATCCTACACGATGGTATGTGGTCACTTGTGCCAGAAGAAGGATATTGCCATCTCTTTTCGCATATACAGTCAGGATCTTGCAGATATTACAACGCCCGCCTCGCTTCAAGACTGGTAGACTCTATACGGCGGCGGATGGCTTGAGGATAATTCGGGACTTTACATTTCATGATGGGTCTCGGGCTGATATGACAAATCTGCCTACGATTGCCAGGAACACTCGGACCGAAACTTGAAAATGTGTGGTGATGACCTAACCTCGCACAGGCCTCAGAGCACTGTCTGTTACCTAGTAGGTAGTATCATTCGATATTAAATCACGGCTGCGACGTATATGCGGTGCTGTGGGTGGCTCAAGCACTTAATTGATATGCATGCTCTTTAGTTCTTACTGCCAGGTGCGAACCGCCAAGACAGCAGTTCACAGCTGCCTCCTGCTGTTTGTGCTGCCATTGTCGGGCCAACAATAACATTAATAACCTCTTATGACCCATCCATTTGAAAATTAAGCTATGACACTGTTGGTCCTTTTATGAGTCAGAAGGCTGGAGCCTGAGAATAGGTTTGAAGTATGAGAGAGCTTGTAAATGAGGGGAAAGGGGCAATTGTTGCGGATACGCAATGCGCCCCAACACTATCTAAGTGAGAGACAATACTTCGAGAAGGCGGTATTCCACGACAGAGGCATGATGAATAGGATGTGATAGAGACAGTAAATTGAATGATAGAATTGTTCCGTTTTGGCATGCAGTCGTCATAGAGTAGTATAAAACTACTTCGCCCAACTTCAACCAACACCAAGCCCTTCAATCTCGAAATATTTCATCCCATAACTTCATAGCGTGTCGAAATGACTTACATATTGTGAGTATATATCTGAAAGGCATTAGAGATGCTCTTTACCAGGGTCGGCAAGGAGACGCAGCATACTTTGCGGTCTCTGCCAGCCGATTGATTGCCAGCTGCCAGCCAGCTGCCATGCATGACTTTCTCAGCAAAGTACTTCGATTAAACCTCCGCATCAAGCCCCGAACCCAACAAACCTTGGATATAGCCCTAGCAAGTATAGAAGAGTTCTCTCCCGCAATACTTCTATTCTCTCTTTCTTCTCTCCTTAACATCAGCAGATTATCGCCCCGAACAAGTTTCATCGCAACAATCATCTGTTACCAACACCGATACCATACACTTTTTCATCTCCTAGTCAATTAAGTTTCTATATTACTTGAATTGTGCTTCTTCCTTTCACGGAAATAGCATCTTCTAGTTTCATTGAGACTTTAAGCGCCTTTGAGACGAAAGCAAGCTCTCTTTGCAGCACAAAACTTCTCTCCCATCTTTACCAGCTTTCAGCTATTTAACACTCTTCGCTACTCGCTACAAGATAAATAGAAAGTATCTTTACAAGCCAGCGGTAAAACATCAGCATTATGTCTGGTAATCTTCCCAATATGGCCGGATCGGCCCTGGGCACTCCCCAGCAGAGTGGCTCAGCTGCTCCTCAAGTAAGTATATTATCCGAACTCAGGAGACAGGATGAAAAGAGCACTAACATTTCTTCTCAGCATTCGCCCGCTTCCATGGATCAGCCCGACAATCCTCTTTTCTGCGACAACTGGAACGGTATTTCTCAGGGAAACGTAAGTTCACAACCCTTTTCGCCCTCAAATGACCACATTTTGCTGACATCGCCTCTCCTGCTACAGCAGCAGCAGAGCACCCCTTCCTTGCCTCGCAATGCATCGCAGTTCAGCAACCAGCAGCAGTTTGCTCAGGGCATGGTAAGTTCACATTTTCCATCATCCCCAAATGATGGTTTTCTCTCTCTTTCGCCCACTGACATTTCTTTGCAGCAGAACAACCCCTCTGTCTCTCTCAACGTCTCGCAGTTCGGCAGCCAGCAGCAGAACACCCCTTCCTTGCCTCGCAATGCATCGCAGTTCAGCAACCAGCAGCAGTCTGCTCAGGGCATGGTAAGTTCACATTTACTATCATCTACAAATGATGGCATTTCTTTTCTTTCGCTTGCTAACACTTCATTGCAGCGGTATGCCCGTGCCATGTCTGGCAACTCTCAGGCGCAGCAGGTGACGGATAGCTCCTCTTCCGCTCCCCAAAATGCCAACCTTGCTTCTACTCCTCTGGTGGTTAGCTCCCAGATGTTTCGTCGGCCCTCGAGTGTCACCCACAGGCTATCTGCTACTCCCCAAATGGCCAACTCTGGTACTGGGAGCCTTAATTTGAACCAGGCCCCTGTGCCCAGTGCTCAACCTTTCATGGGAATCAACCAAGGCCAGTGGATGCAGCCTTCTTTCAGCAGCGTTCAGAACCCCATGTCAATGAACAACATGCACATGATGCAAAACGGCATTGGCGGAATGCAGAACTCCTTCATGGGTAACAGCCAGGCCTCTTTCATGGATAATGCTCAACCTCACCATCTCATGGGTAACTTTCAGCCCAACCCTATGGGAAACTCTCAGGCCCAGCTCAATAACGGGTTCATGTCGGGTGGAGCTCCAGACTCATTCATGGGCTATGGCCAGTCTCAGGCTCAGTTCACGACCAACATGCAAGCTTCCCACGTGGGCACTGGTCAGGGTGCCGCTCGCAACATGTCTATACCTTATGGTAACATGCCTGGGAACTTCCAGAACATGCAGTCGGCCCCAATAAGTAATGCGCAGCCTTATGGCCACATTAACGCTCAACGGGCTCAAGGTTTCAGGATGCAGGCTCCGTCTCCGAGTCTCAACGCTGCTGCTCGGCCCTTCTTTCCTGCTCAGCGCAATGCATTTTCGCAGCAGCAAGCAGCTCCTCAGGCCAACATGCTCTCGCAGCCTCAGATGTGTATGATGCAGACGCCTCGGGCGGCTCCAATGACTATGCAAGGGAACACTCAGACCAATCGTGCTGCTCAAAGGCCCAACAAGAAGGGGACTCCCAAGCGCAGTGGTGCCACCAAGCCTGACAACGCTCCCAAGCGCCGCAACAAGCCCATCAACAATACGTTCATGCAGAAGGCGAACAACAGATCCCGAGCGTGTACCCCTGGTATGGGCAAGGTGGCGGATCGTCTGGGTGATATTGCCCGCGGCGAAACACTTCCACCAAACGTCGAGGGGAATGTGGATATGACCCCCCGACCCATGCCAAAACATCAAGTCTTTGACTACCTCAGAAACCCTGCAGAGCATCTCATCACTCCACAAGACTCTTTTACAGAGCAGCTAACCCAACAACATCTTACGACCCCTCTCCAGACTTCCCCTATAGAACAGCTTGTCCAACAGTCTGCCCATCAACCTGCCCAACAGCCTCTTCAGCTGCCAGATTCTTCTCAAATCCCCTCTATTGGTGAAGCCTCCTCCCAGTCCGGGTCTGAGGAGCATACCTCTCCTCCCACTCAACCTCAGCTGAATGCTGTTGGCGAACCTTGCGCCGTTTCTGAGGAACAAGCGAATGTACCACCGGTTTTGACCAAGAAGGAAAAATTCCTTCGTAAAGCTGAAGAAGAGGGCAGAACTATCCCTCCCAGCCGTCGCCGTCTTGTTCGCATCGAAAGAGATGATCCCAGACTAGTGCTTAACGAAGATGGCCAGCTCATATCGCCCAAGTCCGACATGTATTCCGGTCGGTCCCGCTGTGCTTCTTTCTCAACGTCCACTGATACTGACTATAAAAAACAGTCTACTATGTGCCACCCATTGGTGAGAGATCTCCAGACCAGATCAACCGAGACCTGATAGAGTTCCTCCTTCAGAATATGGGCCCGGAAAATGAGGCTGGGAACAATACCAAGACCAATGGCAAGAAGACCACGAAGAAGGCTTCTAAGTCCGAGTCCCAGGCCAGCACCAAGGCTGTCAGCGGGAAGAACAAGGGACAAAAGCTCACTGAGAACCCAACAGGGGAGGCCAATGTCAGCGAGCGACTCAATACCACAGCAGCCGCTACCACCACCGATGCTTCTCATGCTGGTGCCACTGACGCTATCACCACCTCCGATACCTCTGGGCCATTCACTGTCAACCATCCCTTCGACTCCACCCTGTCCAGCACCTTTCAAGATGCTCCTATAGGCTATGGATACGGTCCTCAGTTTACTTCTGAGCCTGCCGCTGAGCTAGTCAACACTGCCATCGCTGCTTGCAATGATCTGATTGATCCCGCCTTGACCGAACCCGCCAAACTTCAACAGGACCAGCACATACCCAAGGCCTCGGATGATTTGACTTCAGGTTCTATGGAGCGGCCCGTTCCTGCCACTACTGAATTCTCTTCTGACGAGGAGTTCATGATGGCCTTTGCGCTGCTGCAAGAATTCAACGCAATTTCTGAGGATGAACCCAGTGGCTCGTCATATCTTACTGCACCCGAGTCTTCAACAGTCAGTCCAACCTCTGCTGAGACCGAGTCTCCAGCTGGAAACCACAACATCGCACGCGAGACCCCCGAGTCCGATCTCTCAAACGGAAGCTCCATCGACAAACCCAATGGCTCCCCTTCTGAGATGGCAGATGTTCCCTCTGAAGTTGGCGTGACCTTGTCTGAGGCTGGATCTTCTCTTGAAGGCGACATCACCTCCTCTGAGCCCCCAGAGTCAGACATGTTCTCCCTCTTCAACGAAGCCATCCCCGACATACCTGGCGAGCTTCTATTTGACGAGGCAGATGCTCACAAGAGCTTCCAAGACTTCTTAGGAGAAGATCACACGCTCTACCCTGAAGATAAGTCTGTCTCAGGACATGCTACATCTTGCGCGTCCTATTTGGAGGAACCGGTTTCAGGCCTGTTCAACACCAACCCTACTGACCCTGCCAACGCTCACCTCGTGAGCAAGACTGATCATCTCCGAAATGACTTGGCTTCCGGCAACAACGATGTATCAGTACGTCCAGTTAGGTTCGCCAATGAACCCTCCACAAGACTTGCAGACATGCCTTATTCCCCCATCTGCCCGCCTACCTACCCTCCCGTGGAGATGTCCTACCCTCCACCCGGCCCTGTGTTCGAGCCCATGGATGCTTACAGCATGGTCCTTGGCCAGTACGCAACAAACAAGGAGGATTTCAAGAATGATGCCGAGGAGGCTACCAAGAATAGCGATACAGCTAAGAAGACCACCACTGGCACTACAGCTGTTGCCGCCACCACTACTGCTACAAACGTTAGCAACACTGCTACCAACACTACCACTACCGCCGGCACCAAAAAGCGCAAGGCGAGCGAGGGTACTGGTGCTGTGCCAAAGAAGAAGGCTCGCACCACGCAACTCGTTCTTCCTCAGTCCGAGGTGCGCCATGGCCCTGCCGGTGCGCAGTAGATTGCCAACAATGAAATGATGTTCCAAAGGAACGAGCCTTAGAGGAAGAATAGGACGATGATGGAATGGAATGGAGAGGAAAGGAGTACGCCAGCATGTAGGCTTACTTGTGATATTTGGAATAATGGTAAAATAAAATAGAAAAAAAAAAGTGTCTCATTCACATCGTGCTATGTTATCATCAAGTGATCTTGGATTTGTAGGTAGTCAAGTATCTGGATCATGGCGGTGGTCATGATGTTTGCCCAGACTGATGCACCAAAGAAAATTCCAATTCATCATTGTCGAATGGAAGTGTAACCACGAATCGTTTGATCTCGACAAAAAGAAATTTGAGTATCAGCGGCAGCCATACCTGAACTCGTGATTCGGAGGAGCTCTCGGTTTATTTATCGATGCAGTCCTTTATGACAGGGCATTTGAAACTGGTCCCGACTCTTCCTGATTTTGTCAACCATCCTGGGTATAATAAGTGACACGAAAGGCGACTGCTGTCGCTCAACGTGATGGGGTCTTTACTCGAATTCCCTTGAGATATACATGTCCAGATGTTTGCATTTTTGTCCGGGGCAACTGAATCTAAGCTGGTACGACAGCCGCTTTGTGATATCCAGAGGAAACAGATTCACCAGGGGACCCTACCTGTTCAATCAATCATAAGAGTCTGGATTCAGACTCAAGAGAGATGTAAACTCAGATATGTAGGTATGGACTGTATGGACTGTATGTGGTTGACAGATACAGACCTATTTTAGTCAGCAGCCGCGATAGCCGGCAGCCCGGCCCAGGATTTTGTCGTTGATTTCTTTGGTGCTGGAACTAAACCACCTACGTCACTTGCTGGGGTACTGACACGACAGGGCAGGACACGGACGATGTTTGTTTATTTGTGTTTAATTTATGCAAGCACTATCAGTTTACGGATAATACCTTGTCTTTTAAACGAAATAAGCCGGGAATAGAGTGGAGGATTACTGAAAACCGAGATACATAATATTGTCGAAATTAATTGTTTCTACTTTTTAAGGCAATAACAGGGAATAATGTTCGAGTACTAATTAAGTAACAATCCTTCCTAATGATGAATGTTTGATGTCCATTCATGGTGCATGCAGTGCAGGTGACAGTCATAGTCCGTCCACGTGCATCAAACAACGAGGCCTTTCAAGGTCAAAGTTGGACTGCTGACTCTTGACGATCCAATCAGAGACATCAATTGACTGCTCCAGCTTTTCCAACTACAGGCCTGATGGTCGCTGTGGCTGGGAGACTTTGAGACTTGTGCTCCGCTTGTACCTGGAGCTTTCCATTGAGAGCGGATGATATCCGTAGTCACACGACATACGACATTACCCACATCAAGTGCACTCATTCACATCCATGGCTTGGCTTGATTTGATTTGATGTGGTTCGAGACAACAGAAAAATACGAAAATTGACACGATTTTATGGACGACTGGCATGGTTGTCACTCATTCTTCTTCTCTCCTTTCTTCTCTTTCTGCAAGTGCCCGTCTCTGTGTCGTGTCTTTGTCAAGGATCCCAAGTTCAGCGCAGCGACCCAAAGAGGGTGCTTGCGACCCAATACAAGGACCAGAGTAGGTTGGAGGTCCATAGGTTCTCATCAGGTCAGGTCCATACCTAGGTTTCATCCACTGTTGTACAGGCATTTCAGCACCCTAGCCTAGGGCCTGTACAGCAGTTGTAGGCGAATATTTGGGGGTCCAAAGGCGATTAAATGCGGGTCCCGCCTCCATCAGGGACTGTAACCTCGAAATTTGTCGCACAACTCAACAACACCAACCACCTGCACCACCACTTTTCCCACATTCCGAGGTTGACTCAAACTTACCAGAGCAGATCAGACAACAGCGGAACTGTGTGTGCTTGTACCCTCGGAAATATCAGATTATCTCTTTCTCCCTGTGTCTTTTGACTGCGGTATTTCTTCGACTCGCCGGTACCTACATACACGGACGGATACACTAGACTCATCAAGACAGGTCCAGAACCAGACTCCAAAACCTAACCTTGAGGCCCCCAAGCCATAAAAGAAAAACTCTGTCAATCGTTGCAGTTCTGGACTTAGACCCCTGCCGCGAGAACCATCTCATGTCGCCTCCTCTACCGCCAAAACAGCCTGACGCTGGTGCTGGTGATCCTTTACCCGTCGTCGGCTCCAACCGTCCTCGGACGCCTGTCGATGATGGTGGTGAGTTTCTTGTTCTCCTTGTTGTATCCGTACTCCTTCCTCCTACCTTGTCTACCAGCCAACGCCCATGCCCAAACCCCATACATACCTAAACCAACTCTCCTCGTCTTCATCCTATCCTATTTGTTTTCCCATGCAGGGTCATGGCTGCACAGAATCGATCACCGCTAGATGAAGATACCCAAAGTCTGGAAAGTGCAGGGTCTTGGACCTCTTAAGCATCCAAGCTTTGCTGCTTCTGGCAACCTAGTCCCTACATAGAAAAACCAGGATATTCTATTGTGTCGTACAAATGCACGACACGACTTGAAAGTGTGTCAAGACACCAAGTCTTATTATTCTTGTGCTGTTGTTTTCTTCCTTCTTCTTTTCACTCTTGTTCTGCGTTCTCTACTCTGTCTCAAACCAATTTCATCCCCAATTCCTTCGCATCACCAACGAACCCACTGCGGCTCTAGTTAGTTTCTGGGGATCCGCTGCCGATCATGCCTAGGTAGGTGAGCTGAGCCCTTGCCTTTTCTCCTGTTACAGCTGCTTGTCAACCCTCACTGAGTCTTGGCTGCGATGACAAAATGAGCAAATGCCCTGGTTATTCATTTCCCTGTTCCCCGCGTTGCATGCCTGCAGTACCAAGACCATCGTCAATGTATCAATCAATTGGCGGACAAGGAGCCGCAAAGTGACAGGTCAAGGCAAGACAAGACAAGACAGGACAAAGACAGCAAGAGGTCGAAGCGTGTTGTTCGCTCTAAGTACTCTGCAGGCAGAGTAGTTCCCCCGGAAAAGCAAGCGCACAGGACATGACCCATGCCATGCATGCGAGCGAGCCCTTGTCAATAGCGCTTTACCTTAACCTGATCTTCCAAACGCAACGCAACGCCACCTCCGCTATACCACCGCCTCCATATAAACCATCCGTACCTTACCCTTTCTTTGTTTTTGGCGCCCCCCGTACCACACGCACACCTCTTTTTTTACTCTCGCTGGTCCTTGTTCCTCTCTCTCTGATTATTAAACTTTGTCTTTCCAAATTCTTCACTGTCGATCGCGAGGAATGTCTATTAATATCTTTTCTTATAGTCGCAAAAACAAGTAATCAAGACCAAAAAACATCCCAGTCACCAGCCCGCGATATCATATCATCTTCCCCGACAAGAGTCCACCCTCTACTCCAGGTCGCATCTGTTCCCCCGCATTATCGCTCGACGGCTACCGCCGCCGCTACAACTGCTACAAGTCCAACCTCCGACTCCATCTCATTGCCATTGGGCTCTTCCACGCAATCACCAACAAACACTGCTCAAGTTGCCTCAAGGGCCTCTGAAGCCCAGGCGGGATCATCTCCAGCCATGATATTCTCTGACATCTACAAGAGCCCGCGATCACCTATCGCCAAGCTCCGTCATAACTCGGTTCAGTTGCCGACCTCATTGCCCGACAATACCCCAGACTGGTACGACGATGAACATGCCGACCTACTTAGTAAGGACAAGACGAAACAGAAGGAAGCTGTGAGACGGTACCTTGACGCCAAGATCAAGAATGATTGGAATTTCTCGTGGCCATCTCGCGTCGTCGACCCTCCACCAGCTGAGGGTGACGTCGCCGTTGTCGACACGGCTTCCGAGTCACCTAACGCCATCGAGACTGTAACCAGCCTCGATGTCACTGAGCCAGCAAAGCCAATTCAAGATGAGACTTGTGAAGACGATGGCTATCAAGTCGATGACGCCGAGTCATCGGATGACGAAGATAACAGCGATGCCGAATCTACTTACAGCACTGTTTCTGAAGACCCTGTTCGCTTTCGTACACGTCTGGAGTGGACATCCGATCTTTCTGACGATGACGATGAGCCAGGTCCTTCCCGATCACCTTTTCGCTTCGACAATCCTAACAACGTGGGCTCGACTGTTCAAGCTACAGTTCAGGCGAAGCGCGCCAAGCGAAGGAGAGAGGTTCGCAAGGAAATGGAGTGGAACGAGGGCCTGGCCTGTTTCGAGGCCCGGCGAAATGCATGGACCGGTGCACGAACTGTTCGTATCCGAGCCAAGCCTGTGACACCCCCTGCCGTGTCACCCCTATCTCCCCGTCGTTTCTTTTTCCGCCGCTCCATGTCGACATCTCCCCCCAGCTCCACAATTGCGTCCGCTCTACCGCCGCAGGTTAGCGACGCTTCTGACGGTTCCTCACTTGCGAAAAGCGACGAGCTTCGCAACGCTAGGTCAAAGGACACAACGCCTTCAACACCCCCTGACAGCCGGAATTATCCTGTCGAAGTTCTTCTTCCCCTTGCGCCGCCTCTCCTGCCTCCCAATAATCCTCTACGTGCATCTATCACACCTTCTGTATATCTCAGCCTCTATGATAAGGTCATCATTCATAGCCTTCAGCCCTCATGCCCTATCAATCTTTCGGACATGCTTCGAGCTTGCGTCACAGGTTGGAAGCGAGATGGCGAATGGCCACCCCGACCGGCTATGCCTCCGCCTGCTCCTGCTGCTAAGAAGAAGAAGCCTAAGAAGGCTTCAACTCCATCAGAGAACGCAAGTAGCACCGTTCGCCGCATGAGTTTTGGGCTACTAGGCCGTGACAAGGACGATACAACGGGTGGAAAGGGCATTCGACGTAGCCTCGTACGGGCCCTCGGCATTGGAGAGACGACCGACGGACCCAAATAAAGCTATCCCATCACGAATTCATGATTATGAACAAAATTTGGAGGAACATCATTACGATTGACGCAAGGCGCTTATATATGGGCTCTCGCTTCTCGCTCAGTATACTATGTATGGGAGGATGTATGTTTTTTTTTGGTCTAGTTGCTTCCCCTACCTGTGCCTTTATGGCGTTGCCATGAAGGTGTATGGAGTTTTTTTTTTTTTTTTTTGGAATGGGTTTCACCGTTGGAGTTTCTTGTGATGAGCTGCGAGCAAGCACATTGATACCTGCCTGTTCTCAACAGTGCTAATTACTTGCGACTATGTATTTTCCAATTCAGAATTATCAAGATCGACACGCATCAACCAACCCGTGGCCTTGACAGGATCCTGGTGTCGTCGTGATGTAATCGACTTTTGTCATTTCATCGCTGACGCCATAACTACCTATGATTACTATTGACAGACGATAAATTAGGTTCGAGCCGAAAATATATGACCAAGTCGATAAAGTTTCAACGTCATCTCAATAGATGGTTCAGATGTAAGACCCAATTGACGGGTCGTTCCGTACGCGTTATGCGAGGTACCGTGCCGATCATTTATCCGCTTGCGCAGTTCGATTGGTCCATTATCTGGTGTTTTACGTTCGTATCCTGCTTACCCAGATCGGTTGTTTTCTACGGAGTATATACCTACAGTATGGAACATTCGTCAAAGCATGCACAGATGTTGGCTAGGACGAGTATGCTGAGCTGATTTGTTAGAATCATGTCGAGGCTTGTGACTAATGCCTCCCTGGAAATGAATCAAAATCACACATACAATAATCACAAACTATAAACTCTGAGGTATCGTGAACAAACTGGCTTGTCTGTGAGGAACCCTTGAGCTACAAGTATCTATACAGTATGAGGACTTGAATATGAAACACCGGTCAGTACCCCAAATAATCAACACTCTGAGGGGAAAGGACGAGTGCTCCTGTTTCATACTGGTGAATCACATTTCATATGAGCCAGTTCTTTTGAATACTGCCAGTGGTTTTAATCTTTATACATCGGACATGAGGTCTAGAACGTGGTGTTACTAGACTTGATGCCAGCAGCTACGATAACGAAAATCATGAATGCGAACCGTCGTTCTAACCAAGTCGCCATCGTTCAATACAAAGATATAAAAACCAAGTTGGTTCACGAACTGGTATGCAATCTTTACTTCCAGTCAGGCGTCGGCAAGAATGATTCGGATATCACCAACCTCATGCCAGTAAAAGTCCTCAGCAGCTCAGGACAGACAACACCTTACTGGTCTGCGGGTTCCGTGTTACTGTCAAGTTCAAAAGTTCGGGCCTAGTATCAGCAACTGTGCAGTGTTGAAGCATGACTCGGTATGTCCCTAACTCTCAATCCTGGAGTTACAGGGAACTTGACGTGTTTGGTGTACTATCACGAGATGTAGACGACATAGAAGGCTGACCGCATGATGCAGAATCAATCAAAGACATATACCTATTACATCATCTAATACTTGTAAGCTCACTAGTCAGAATCACAATATAGCAAAAACAAACATAACAGTGCAGCCCGACTGTCGCGATGCTTGTAGTCGAATACATCCAACCAACAGCTTTACTCCCTGTTTTCTGGAAAACAGTCTCTGAGCGGCTAGCAAAAAGGTGAACTACTTTTGACAGGAGACAACCGGCTTTGTTCTAGTCACACGAATGTTCAGTTGATGTTATGGGAGGCTCATACTTTCCCTTGGTGTGGGTTAGGTCGACATCTCGATTACAAGGGCAGCCTCTTAGACCAACACCACCACCATCACTTCTGCAAACACGTAGGACATGTCGATATAGCAATATAGTGCAGAAAGGATAGTAACAAACGGCAAAAGGAATGCGTAATCTGGGAATCGAACCCAGGGCTCCCCGAACCTTGCTTGATGGCAACGGAGAATTTTACCACTAAACCAATTACGCTGGTTCTAGTTGTTGAATATTGTTCCGTGTTGCAGCTACATAATGCTGAAGATTTGCAGAATAGCTACACATTCTTTAGTTTCGAAAGAATTAAGGGCTGGAAGCAGAAGAAATGACACCACCAAGTTAGTTGCTGCTGTTTCAATTATAAATGATCTTATATTATCCATGTCTGTAACTTGAAGATCAGAGTGGAACGTTTCTGCTACCTGCTAAGCCCTATACTTTGATTTACTTATGTCAGACAGATATGCATTCATCTTAGAGTTCATATCCGATAGACACACTTTATTGGTACTCTCTTGTATGATGTAGTTGATCAATCACTTATACTTCATAGATAAATATATTCCAAACATAGTTCAGACTCGAAGTATGGTATGTCAGACCATGTCTAGCAGTCCGGTGGTGCGAGAACGAATATTATGAGTACAGTCTGTCTCTTTCACTGCCACACCTACTAAGCATCGATGACATGGATACAAAGTAGGCATAAAAGCCAAACTTCCAGATGACAGATCGATATGCAGGGCTTCCATAGGTCTCGATGATTTGGGACCCCGCCGGAGCTTCATCTACCAAAATATGGTTAGGTATCGAGTCTCATTGTTTCGCTGCTAAGTCAAGCTGATACCAAGCAGTGCTACTCGTATAGTGGAGGATACTTATGCGTTGTGAGTTCAAGGGGGATGAGCAATATGACTGATGTACCTCAGAGTTGACTGATGGGAAATCGCCAATTGCATCTGTTCAGACAACACGGGCCAATGAGATAACACTAGGTCTAGAGTTTTGTAGGCGATATAACTGTTGGAAGATGGACTCTCTATCGATATCTTTGAACTAAGTCCCTGGCTCGGCGTGAGCATTGCAACCAGGTGCGCATTGCAATGCGGTTATAACTAATGATATCAAGAAGAACAGATAGATAGAGAGGTTATGAGTACTCCTCTGATCTTATGAAACTAAGCAGGTGATTTTGAGGCTTGGTTGACGTTGATCATGACGACAAGAGTGAGTTCAGCTTGGCTCATCATAGCGGAAATATACGCAGCTCATGCCGCCAAACAATGGTCATTATCATTATCAACGTCCATGATGGTGGACTGGCAAGCGAAAAATAGAACTAATTACAGTCCATGTCCCGATCTGTCATAGTTTCGTGTGCTGATTTCGCAGCTAAAGACTAATCCAGTTCTTTTACGTAACACGGCATGGCAAGGAGGGATGTTCCGAGGGTGAACTTCATGTCTCGACTTGTTGAAATATAGAACGCAGGCGAAAAAGGTGAGAGCATTCTACCTTTTGGGTGCCTTTGTGATAAGAGCCTGACGTGTCATAAATTAATCACTGTGCGGTATGTGTGACGTATATTTCTAAAATCGCGTTGGCTGGAAACTCGGCAAGGCTACGGACGCTCGAAGAAACTCTTTGCAAAGGCTTATAAACGAAGAAGCATCTAAAGTTGAACTGTTAGGGGCTTCAGTGATATCTGCTGAAGATTTGTCATGTACACGGGCTAAGTCCTCCAAAACTCGTTGCTTGATGATGACGATGACGTGAAGCTTGTCAGGAATGGACTGAGCAGGATGAGTAACCACAATAAATCGGCCAGGAGTCAGGTTTTCAATATAAGGCATCAGCTTGCACCGGTTTCATGCGCTGTCTCATTTTGAATATCATTTGTGTGATGGGTTGTGTGGAACATTAACCAAGGCCCAGGAAGGAGTCGGTCGTGGTTGGCTTTAACAAACGATCGACCCATTATGACAGCCCTACATTTCTTGATAACACAGCTATACGTATAATGTAGCATTGGACTTAGAGGTCAGTCGTTGCTGTGTTGACCTAGGCAGCCGTTCTGTGTGAGTCTCATATTTGTTGAGAAACTCAGTTATTGTGAGATGAACTTCAACTTTATGATACACCGGAATTCGATCTGCGCGGACAGATTGACATTGTTGTTGATAACATTGAGAAAAGTGAGAAGGTTCGGGCTTTATTTGAGGGTTAAAATATATATATGAATAGCGTCAGACTTTGGTCTTCGGCTTGAAATACCGGCACAAACTTGAATGACAGAACACAGTCATAGCTAAGTGACAGCTTTAACAACATCTAACTACAAGATTATTGCGTTCGGAAGTACCGAGCCCCAGTAAGAAGAATCGCCTTGGGCGGAAGTGCATGAAGGGACTGTTTAGTAGATGGGACTTTGGCAATTCTAACGTAATCCATGCTGTCCTGTGGGAAGCAAGATAACTCTAAATGTCTCATGGTGTGGTTCCCTGCCTAGCCCGCAATACCGATAACCTGGGTGGTGGTATAGACAATGCGCAGATTTCCCCAACTCAACAATCTCTGGATTGACCTGGGTTAATTGCAGCTCGACTTTAAAGCACCCACTGTAAAATAGACTTGTCGTAGACATCAGGGCCGCCAAAAAAGAGACACTCAAGAATCGTAGATTGAGGTCATCTAAGCATGCTGAATATGCGTAACGGTCGAGGGCCTACAAGAGCGGACTGAGAGAGTAACACTTGTGATGATGAGAGTTCCTGTCCAGCAATGTAGGTTGGCCAATGCCATCAACACAATCGAGATGATCGTGTCGTAACGGCTAGTGACCTCGAAAAGAAAGTTTCGCATTCCGCTCATGAACGTAATAGAGTCCCGCTTTGGAACATACCCAAGGTGTTTAGCTGCAACAGAACGGATATGCGGAACTGCCATTGATCAGATAAAAATTTTCCTGCATGGGCCGATCTCGCTTGGGGGTGTGAGTATAGCAATGCAATAACTCGGCCTTGGCTCTGGATGTGGGAGTTGCTCATCTTATCTGATGATCAGATTAGATACACCAAACTAAAAAAGCCACTAGAAAAACCTGGCTTGAACTGAGCTGGGCATAACGGCTCATGTAGAGATGAGTGTCGCAATGGAACAGACTCGTAATAACCGTAGGATTCAATGTCAAGTAGAAACAGGGTTCTAAAGCATTTACTGTACGAGGGTTGCTGTTGACGAGGCTTATAGAAAGCATCTTACTTAGATCGCCCGATTGCCCGGCCATGACATCTTCCTTTGACAGAAACAGAGGCAAGATGATGCTGATGGCGATGCCTAGCGTCGCCCCCTTCAACCAGCACTAACATAATTGCCTCATTGGCTTGACCCGGGCGGGTTCCACATCGGTTGGCTATTGAGGTGTGCAATCATTCCATAATTGGCTTTGATTCCATCCCAAAAACATGGGCCTGGACGGGGGCATGGCACTGAGGGTGGGGCAAATCATCATGACGGGTTAACACGGATGCGCAAGCGTTGATAGCGTCGGTTTGAGCTTGCGCGCACATATTACTGCAAGGAAGTACCCTTGATCGTCGTCCAGTGTGGTCCTTCGTGAGCTTCGATTTCTTTCGAGCCCTCTGACACTGTTCTTTTCAGCAAATTCTGACCAGAAGTGATAGTGCTGATCTCAACTCACCCGACTCTCATCATGGCGACCGAAATCACGAACGTACCCTCCGCGCCGTCGCGGCAACAACAAAAGCTCTCCGTGCTTGAAGGGCCTGTCGACCCTCCGTTAGTCGACTTCACATTGGGCGAGCTACTTGAGCTCCAAACTTACCAGCATGGCAACCAAGAGTGTCTGGTCATCCCATGGACCGGTGCTCGCTGGACGTACAATGAGCTGAGCCAACAGAGCTCTTCTTTGGCACAGTCTTTGCTGGACATGGGAATTGGAGTTGGTGACCGCGTTGCAATCATGGCCGGAAACTGCGAGCAATACGCAGCTGTTTTCTTTGCCGTAGCCAAAATCGGCGCTATCCTCGTCATTCTCAACAACACCTATACCCCGACAGAAGCCATGTATGGCTTGAAGTTCTCTGACAGTAAAATATTCTTCACAACACCAAGAATCGGACGACTCGATCAAACGCAACTACTACAACAACTCGAGAACAAGAAGACAGCCCCCAAAGTCGTGATGCTTCGGGGCGATGAAACTGGCAAATATAAAACCTACGATGGTTTGGTCACTGCTGGTCGTCGAAGGAACCACCAGCGCCTGTATCAAGCCATGACAAAGGTGTTGCCACATCAAGTGGTCAACCTTCAATTCACAAGTGGAACAACCGGACTTCCCAAGGCTGCTATGCTCACACACCAGTAAGAAAACCCTCTATAAGTCAGCATGGAAATAACAAGCGTGGGAACATGAACTAACAGTCAAGCAGTAACCTGGTCAATAACTCACGATTTATTGGCGATCGTATGCGGCTTGGACCTGCTGATGTATTATGCTGTCCTCCGCCATTGTTCCACTGCTTCGGTCTAGTGCTGGGTCTTCTCGCTGTTATCACTCATGGCGGCAAGATCGTGTACCCAGCTGAAGTCTTTGATATTCAAGCGACACTTCAAGCGATTTCCGATGAGCAATGCACTGCTGTTCATGGCGTCCCTGCTATGTTCGATTCGCTCTTCCAGGCCAAATGGCCCGAAAACTTCAACTGTGAAAACCTACGTACCGGAATCATTGCCGGTGCGCCAGTGCCACGATATCTGATGGAGCTCCTTGTCAACCGTTTCGGAATGACTGAATTTACCAGTAGTTACGGTCTCACCGAGGCGTCACCGACTTGCTTCAATGCATTTACCGATGATTCCATCGATACTAGGCTTACAACTGTCGGCACGCTGATGCCTCATGCGAAGGCCAAGATTATCGATCGCGATGGGAACATCGTCCCCGTAGGAGAGCGTGGCGAGCTTTGCATCGGCGGTTATCAGCTCCAGGCTGGATACTGGAACAACTCGGAGAAGACCAATGAAGCTATGGCAAGGGATGCTTCAGGCGTTCTTTGGCTTCACACTGGCGACGAAGCTGTATTCGACGAGAATGGCTATTGCTCGATCACTGGCCGCTTCAAGGACATCATTATCAGAGGTGAGTGAAGGATTTCGTTAGCTGGAAATGGTTAGCTAACAAACCTCAACAGGTGGAGAGAACATCTACCCGCTTGAAATAGAAGAGCGTCTGATGGACCATCCGGCTATCACTCGTGCCATCGTGGTTGGTCTCAAGAACAAGCACTATGGTGAGGTCGTGGGTGCCTTTGTTGAGCTGGCCGACGGCCATCAGAAGCCCGCATTCAAGGAACTTAAGGAGTGGTGTCGCAAGAGACTCGGTGGCCACAAGTCACCAGCCCACGTCTTCTGGCTGGGCCATGATGACGTTCCAGCCACAGTTCCTCTAACAGGAAGCGGTAAAGTGCGTAAATTCGAGATGGCGAAGTTGGGTGACGATCTCTTGCGAAGGCAGGAAACTGTGTCGAAACTGTAAACAAGTCTGGACTGACTTGACTTGGTTCGGCGGAGAAATTGCCTTGTGAGCGTTGATGGAGTTTGATGTTTAAAAATTTGGATACAAAAGCTGAAGATAGAATTGAATTTACCTAATATAGAAGCTGCATATGAGAAATGGAAGAAAGTGATTGAGCTTCTGCTGGCTTTTCCTGGGAAAGACGCGGCAACCCTTGTAAAAGTCTAAGTCATGGGTGAGACAAAGTAGGCACCGACTGTTACGGAGGTTAGTAGGCATGGACCCTGGTGGGACTTTTCACATTGTGTACAATATTGAATTCTCGATTTCAATTTTTAGAACTACAAGTACATTGGATTATATACAAGAAATCTACAATAGCGTCGTAGGTAACAACCCTTCTTCCTACAGCTTGGGTACAAGGCCTAATTTTGTACCAGCAACCACCTTGTCATTGTCTGCGAGTGGGCATAGCTGGAAAAAGCGCTCGCGAGAAGATCGGACAAAAGCACTTCGCTGGTGCGGCAAGTCTACCAACTTATCCAGCCCGGAACCATGAACAAAGTCATACATGACAATGGTCGTGTTGGTCTCTTGGGTTTCACCCACAACAAACATAGTGCGAGGATCGTCGAGATAGAGGTAGTGCATCAAACTACTCCACCATGCAGACACACGATGGGGCCCACGAAATCGTACATCACCTACCAGTGAGTGACGACCGCGGTCGAAATCACCAGCGTTGAAATAACCACCTAAGCGGTCCTCCTATTTGCATAAAGGGTCAGAAAGCCGCAAGAGATAAAAGCAGAGAACAAGAATGAACATACCTTGGCCCAGTAGACCTCGAAATATGCAAAAGAGGTATCGTTCCACTTTGCAAGCAGAGCAATGACATGGGGGTCATCGTGAACCTTACGAAGATAGTCCTGGTGTTGCTCCAGAGTACCGGTGAGATTCCAGCCTTGGGACACACGAGGGTCGTTTTGCCATTCGTGAAAGAGGCGCACATGCTCAGCATCACTATAATCGAGAGAAACCATGGAAAATGTTTCACCGAGATGGGGAATCCATCGGCTGTAGACTGTTGCGCCAGGTGCAGGCTTGATTGGTCTGACGGGATGCCACGACTGTTGAACCCGCTCAGGATCATCAGGGTCACCAGCAACTGTGATGGTTGTTGTGTTGTGCAGAGGCGTCAGAGGATATGATCCAAGAGGGTTTGATGTTGGCAGAGATGCCGGCGATTCGGCAGGGCACCAAACGGGTCGGGGACCAAAGGGTGATCCAGCACCTTGCCAGAAAGTGCTTCGCAATAGAAGGACAAGACTCTCATCAGTTTTGATCAAGGACTGGCGCTTCTCTCGGCCCTTGAGAGGGTGGTCAATCGCCAGTCGGACTGCTGTGAGCTGTTGACCCAGGACGCCGGCATTGGCACCTCGAAGTTCCAGTCGATATGACTCTACATTTGATCTCACGGTGAATAGTGCGTAAGTCAACAGCCAGACCTGCGCCAAAGTTGGCGCCTCAGCTTCATCCCAATAAACAGTGACGCATGGTGAGCGACGAGCTCTAGCCCAAGGGCTATTGTTGGACTGAGGTGGAAGCTGGCTCGATTTAAGATCAATTGGGTCTGAGAAGATGAGGTTGGGATGTTGGAGGTTGAGGGGCAGAGCCTTGGCTGGTGCAGGAGACTTTTGAACAAGCTTGTAGACGGGCGTGCTCACGCCTAATGGTGTCGATGCTGCTTCGATTGTGTACTCGGTTTGGTATGGATGAGGAAGCTTGACGATGGTCTCGCCAGCCTTGAGATTAGAGAATGTTCCTGATGGGGTCGACATGGTTATCGCAGCTGGGGCATGAGGAAACTAGGAGTCAGCAGAGAAGTGGAAAGAGAGAGGAAGAAGAAATTGCCCATGCCGAGAAGCTATTCGCAACAGGACAGGGAGCTAACTAGCTGCATATGCAAGTGGAACAGGTTCGGCGCATTATGTTCATTAATTCCGCATCTTTTGATGTCCGTTCGGCTCTTGCGGATTGGGAGTTTACCGGCTCACTACCTCGTGTCCTACACTCCATCGACGACGCAATAACGGAACCGTTTAGTAAGATTCTATGGCTAGCGGACGCTGATGATCCTGGACTGATCAGGGTCGAGATTATCAAGTGGATCCAAGCGGATCTGATAACATAAACCCTTGTTCACCAATTTTTCTTTTTTCTTCCTCACCCCCCCCCCCCTTCGTCATCCGATGGTCGGACTGTACTCGTTGCTCGTCCATTCAAGGACCTCGATTAGGATTTACGTAGTATTGCCCATTCTGACCGCTCGTTTAGCACGATCTGATAAACCGCTCAATAAATGACACTAACTAGTATCTTCACACCACCCACCGATCCCTGTTGGTGTTGGCAAAAAATTCATCATAAACCTAGCCAAATACAGCAGTTGCACCTAATAGAACCTCAACCGCCGAGGGTATCCTTGAACAAAGGTCCCGGAGAAGAACATGCCATGCGGTCAACTTTCTGCTTGACCCGGGCCCCAGCACTCACTCTGTACTTTCATGGCATTTTTTATGAAATAGAGTGACCAACATCGTTTTGCTATGTTTTCCACAGTATTCCGTCTTGTCGCTTTCGTTCAAATGTGAAATGGCGGCTAGTCTTCCAACGTGGCATCAACATAAGACTCCAAGTCTCACAGAACCCATTCACCAACATGAGACTAGAAGTGGTCGGCGCCAGGGGGTTCTCGAGAATGCATTGATGATTCTTCCTATATCGAACATTAGAAGATAATCAAACGCAGAAGTAGGCCAGAAACACTGGTAAGCTTGTTCACCACAGGCTCGTACTATACTACCAACCCTAGTGTTTCGTTTACCTGAAAGACGCTTCACGCTCGATCTTGTAGGAGATACCCTGTAGAATGTTCATATAACAAGGCCCGACTTGTGATGCATTGGGGTCAAATTAGGCAGTTAACTGCTATACATCGGTCGTGGATACTCCGATAACTCTAATGCTTCTGCAGCTGTTGATCGCCAGGTAGTGTGCATGTCGATCGATCCCGACACTCAGGTACAGATGATCTCTCAGTTCCACCGACGGGGCGATTTCTTATCAATCAGTTCTGATCTGAGACATTGGGTCACTGCTTCTGCTTATCAGATGCTAAGGAAGACGCACAGAGAACCCCAGTCGTTAGGGTAGACCAATATTCCAAGTCCTTATTTAGGACCTGTCAGACTTTTCTATTATCTGTTGTTTAGCCGTATCTCGATTTTTCTTTGTCCTCTTGTAGCATTTTACGAATCGATGCAGTCAAGAAGCTTGTTGGCATGTGAAAGAGAAACCACTGGCCAAACAAGAGGTATCTTCAGTTTAATTAACCGTGACTAGAAACTGCATTCATTGTGAATCCATCTAGTTCAAGAGAAATCTTGACATTAGTTGGCCATGAAGAAGTCTAGGGTATTGTTCGAGAACATTTCCTAAGTTGTCATGCATCTTTGATCACAATCTTTCATATAGCAGCTCCAACTTACCCAGCTACAGAAACTTCCCAATACCTATTATGATACTTCGTAGCACATTCCTCGACCATCATTACCTTCTCATTTCCAAGACATCTCAACATCATTATGCTCACTACTCGTATTCTGCTACATGAGTTCGGCTGGCTCTACTGGCTATGTCCAAGATCGTAAGCAATGCCGGAGACAACTTCGAATTTGTGCCAGAACATCCCCATAAGAGGTCTTGATGCAGGGTACGGAGGGTTTATTGAACAAAACAAGTATAATAAAAAATTAAGAAAAACACCCTGACTACACTGGCCAGCATAATGCACATTCTAGTCCAATCGTGCCACGTCATCTAAGCGATATCCCAAACGCCAAACTCTATGATTATCTACGCTTAAGCCTTAGCCTCGTCAGTTTTGCGACCGCCAAGCTGCATATAATTCCAACAGACTACCATCATGAGTCAGTGACTATTTCGCAAGCGCAAATTGAAATGACTTACTCGTCCAGCCCAGATCATCTCTGAAGCAAGACTGGAGAACATCCTCTCCAGCAGTGGTGCCGGTGTCTGGACTAGAAGCAACAGCCTTCTTGCCAACTGCAAGACCAATAACAGGTGGGTAAACTGCAATCTCTTTATATGAGGGAACGTGTCCGGCTCGCTGGCTGAGGATGTCCTGGTGGATGTTTAGTGCGACGTAGTGGCCTTGGTGCATGGCACCACCACATCGCTTGATGCCAGGCCACTTAGTAATATCGCCAGCGGCGTAGTGAGATTCGGCATTTGGTGTGCCTTGTTCGAATTGTAGGCTGCAAGGAAATTAGAGTGGGTAAACATATGAGAAACTCGATTAACTTACTTGGGCTTGATCTTGACAAAGCCATCCTCATCAAGTGCCGAAGGGGGCAGATATGTAGTAGTGGGAACACTCCTGGAGATGGCCATGATCACCACACTAGCAGACATCTTGTGACCGTTGGTAAACTCAACATCGTACTTTTCGCTGCCGTCGGTGGTCTCAACCTTGTTATTGGAAGCTAAACGGTGGTTCATGAGGACCTCAACACCAGCCTCACGGAGCAGCTCCAGTGCCACATCTTTGGTCTTATCTGGGAGACCCTCAGATGAAAGAAGCTTGTCACGCGAGTGAACAAGGGTCACGTTGAGATGGGGCTTGACCATCTTAAGCTCGGCCGCCATCTCAATGCCGACGGCACCTCCACCAACCACAACAACACCGTGCTTTGCATTTTGGACAGCATTGATGTGGTTTTCGGCTTCAAGCAGGTATTGCTTTCGAGTCAAGGACTGTGGAACGACGGGCCAGACACGGCGTAGACCTGTGGCCGCCACAAGGTAGTCGTATTCGAGAGTGGACTTCTCTTCGGTAAGATGGGCTGAGATTGTAGCCTTTTTGGAGGCAGTGTCGACGCCCGTGACTGAGCCTTGTATAATTTTAATTCTGGGATCTTTGAGACCTGGAATGTTGGAGTATTTGACCCAGTTCTTCTTGGAGAAGGCAGAGTCGGCAAGGGCCATTGGGGAGCCGATCAAGTGGTCTGCATTATGTCAGTATCCGAGAAATTCTGCATAGTTCGGCCCTGAGGCACAAAACACTTACAGTAGCCATCTCTTTCATCAACTATGGTGATATTGATGTTGAAGGTAGGCAAATTAGGGTGATGAGTATATGGCTCAGAATTCATTCGGGGGGAGTAACCCTGGCTCAGATCCAAAAGGTTGACGGCAGCAGATAGGCCGCCATAACAACCACCGAGGATGAGTATGCGCACGGCGTTTGATGTTTCTGGAAGCGAGCCCATTGTAGCGAATCTTTTGACTCTTTGGGCTATAGGGTGGTTCCGAGATGGGAGTCGCCCGTGTGACACTGCAGAGACAGACACAAAGATGTGACGGTTCGGGGCAACAAAAGTTGAAAATGAAGCACGGAATGTGAAAGAAGACTTTGTCGGGTTGCAAGAACCGTTGAGGGCTTTGAAAAGTCGTCCCGTGAACTTGGTAGATACTCGAGAGATGATCATGGGCTGAGAAATAGGGGAGAGAAGAGAGAGGAATAGTCCAGGATATTAAAGAAGAGAAAAGAGGTGGGCAGAGAAGAATATCCGGGAGTAAACGAAAGTAACCCAGCGAAAGAACAGAATAATCGGCATCTGAAGCTCGGCATCGTACTCGGATGAAAGCCCTCAATATCGGACCAAGACCGGCCTCCTCTAGGGACAAGGGGTCATCTCCCTGGTTCCTGTCATGACAAGTCCCCCATCATGAATGAATCATAACCAGTAACATGTGAGAATCGCCCGGTACGTAGCGGGGCGTACTCCATAGTGATGATGTTGGGGACTTTTTGACGATACTAACGATGTGGAGTTAAAGTTATCAGATCCGTCCAAGACACAGCCACTGAGAGAACTGTCTCCACTGGTTAGAATGAGGACAAAAATTATCAGATCCGACGGAATGTGACATGTCCGCTTAGTCATGAGTCTTCAGAGTGACGGACACAGTGAGAATACCGTTATCTGATCTAATTGCTGTCAACGTTTCCACATCGTGTGCTGCCATCCCCGGGCTAATGGTTCGTAGCGCAATTTGTCAAGTAGGACGGAGACACGAGTTGGACCGATCTCCTTCTGTGCTTTTGGAGATGGACAAGGATACGCCTGGATATACAATTTAACTCAGCAATTTCCAACCTCCAAGCAGCGACTACCAACATCATATTGACTTGTTAAACTTGATTACTTCTCTGTTACAATATGGCGTCCTTGTTCTATTTGTTCAAAACCACCTTCCTTTGTTCGGAGCACTCTTGTGAGACAAGTTGTACGCCGATCTGATAACCCGGACCAAAAACGATGGGTGCCTCCCACATTTTAGTCCTTGGCAGCCTAGCCACCTGGTCAAAATCATTATCTGATCCAGAGTCTTCTTGACAATCTAGAGTAGCTTTTTGTCACTCACGCATGGATCAGATGCTTGGCTTACTAGCGAGGATCACAATTCGATTTCCACAATAAAAGTGATGCAGTGACTCTTCACACTATTAACAAATTAGCATCGTGATGTACTCAAACTGCGTTAGGTCAAGTCACAATAAATTTTCAACATCATCTGTCTGTTCTTGTGGCATGTATAAACGTCCTCAAGATGTAAGATGAACTTCTTCACGTTCTGTGACTTTGTAAGCATTTTCCGCATTCCCAATCAAGCCATGCCATCTCCCGGACCTTATTCTCTTCGTCAGTGGAGATGTTCAATCCTTCGCGTCTCTAGCACGGTGACTTTATCCCCATTAGAGGTGCCATGCCAAGACCAGGGTAAGACCGACTATAAAATTATGCTTGTTTAAGGGTAAACTAGAGTCAGAGGCTCTGCTCCGTCTCCGTCTCCGTCTCCGTTCCGACGTTTCTAACTCATTACTCACTAGTGATCGCCTAGGGCTGGTTCTATTGTTTACTGAAAGAGAGCAGACCTCTGAGATTTAGACTACAAAAAATAAACGACCCTAGAACATGGGCTGAGATGGCATAAACTGACCTACTAATTTCGTCTTTGACCCTCTGCCCGCGTAGCTTTATGTATCTTCAAGGAGAGGGTCCTTGGGTTCGCCGCTTACAATGCCAAGATGAACATACCCTTCAGTAATAGTTGATCTCGAAGAGCGATGTTTAGTGGCACGGTAAAAGTCTCATCAAGAGTTCTCTTTGCGCTTCTTTTCTTTTCTCCTCCTCCTCTTCTTCTTCTTGATCTGTGTCTGTTGGAGGTCGCAAGTTCTAAGTGTATCATGTTGCCTTGCAACCCACACAGACAAGATGGTGAACCCTTTGCATGAGACGAAGAAAAGAAATAAGGCAAGTAGTGCATCTAAAAAAAAAAAAACACCCTCAACGGTATTTGACTTAAGACGGTTGCTAACAACCCTTCGTAGTTGCGCTCGCTCTTCGCCTACTTCGAGCTTCTTTTCTATGCCAACCCGACCTGGATCGACATTCTTCTCCTCATCGTAGGAACACTCACGGCTTGCGCCGCCGGTGCTCCGTTCCCTCTTATGGGTATCATCTTTGGTCAACTTGTCAACGACCTCAACACTGCATCCTGCGACAATGGCGAAGTCGCATCCCAATACCCACCACAAGAACTGCAAGACAGCATCAACGAGAAAGTTATCATGATCACATGGATCGGCGTGATCAGCTTTGGGCTTATCTACACATACATCGTGTCTTGGTCCATCTTTAGTCGCCGTCTGGAGAACCGTATTCGTGATCGCTACTTCATGAGCATCCTGTTACAAGATGCGACCTTCTTTGACAAGAGGCAGGCCGGTGAAATTACTTCCCGTCTCAATACCGATATCCAGGCAATCCAGTCTGGTACTTCCGAGAAGGTCGGTATCATTATGGGATGTACATCGTTCTTTGTATCGTCGTACGTCGTTGCGTTTGTCAAGAATACTACACTCGCAGGTATTCTTGTATCACTTGTGCCTGTTTTCATGCTGCTTGCCATCGTGGGAAGCATGTTCACCGCAAAGTTTGCGACGGCCATGTCCGAAAAGATTGCATCTGCCTCTTCGATCGCTTCAGAAGTCCTCGCAAACATTCCCGTTGTCCAGGCTTTCGGCGCAGGTCCTCGGCTTGAGGCCATCTTTGCCGAGAGAATGAAGGGAGCACGAAAGCAAGGAATCAATAAGGCCTTTGTTGCTGCCGTTCAAGCTGGATTGCTTTATTTTATCGCCTACTCGGCAAACGCTCTTGCTTTCTGGCAGGGTAGTGGGCAAATTGCTGACATGGTCGAAGGTAATGGCGACGTCTCTGTTGGTGATATTTATACTGTCATTCTCTTGCTAGTTGATGGTAAGCATATGTTTCAATCGTCGAACTAAACCTTATGGCTGACCTATTATAGCTTGTGTTGTTCTCGGTGGTATTGCCCCGTTGCTGCCACTCGTTGGGGCTGCTGTTGGATCTTTTCAAAAACTTCGCGAAGACATAGACAGTCCAGCCACCATCGACACAGGCTCCAACAGTGGGGAGAAGCTCGTATCAGTCGAAGGAACTGTGTCTTTCAGAAATGTCTCTTTCGCTTATGTCTCACGACCTCACCACGTCGTGCTAAACAACGTCTCCTTCGAATGTCCTGCTGGCAAACACACCGCTCTCGTCGGACTTTCTGGTAGTGGTAAATCTACTGTCGCTGGTCTCACATCTCGAATTTATGATCCCTCCCAAGGCACAGTTCTTCTCGATGGGCATGATGTCAAGAACCTGAACGTCAAGGGTCTGAGAAGCCACATGAGTCTTGTACAACAAGAGCCCTCTCTTCTGGACCGGTCGATTGTCGAGAACATTGCTCTTGGTATTCTGAACTCGGCTCAACCTGCGCATGAGAGATTCAAAGCCACAATTCTAGGTGCTGGTCTTTGCGGTCTTGCCGCCAAGCTCCGCCAAGGTGAAGATTTGATGAGGACAGCGCAAAATTTCGGTCAGGAAATGGTTGACTTGGTTGATCGCGTTCAGGAGGCTGCTCGACTTGCCGATGCATCAGGCTTCGTTGATAGACTCGAGTATGGATATGGAACACTGGTCGGTACTGGCGGAAAGCTAGTCAGCGGTGGTCAACGACAGCGACTTGCACTTGCTCGAGCCTTGATTCGTGATCCCAAGATCCTCATACTTGACGAGGCCACCGCTTCTCTGGATTCAGCAAGTGAGCACCGCATTCAAACGGCTATCGAGTCCATTGCCAAGAATCGTACCGTCATTGTAATCGCCCACCGTTTGTCCACCATCAAGAACGCTGACAATATCATCGTTATGAGCAATGGTGAGATTATAGAGCAAGGAAACCACCTTGAGCTGATGGCTTTGAATGGCTCATATGCCAGCATGGTACGTTTGCAGACAGTTGATTCAGATTATGCTAGATCTGCTACAAGCACTGTTCATACAGATGGTGCCTTTTCTGAGAAAGACTCCATTGTAGACCTCAAGTTCAGGGATATAGAAAAGGAAGAGGCGGATGAATCCAAGGAGGAGGAAGCCAAGGAGGAGGAAGCCAAGGAGAAAGAGACAGCTCCTGTGACAGACGCCGCTCTCGACTCGAACAAATCTGCATGGGTTGTTACAAAGACTATTGGCGGCATGGTACGACCCTATCTCCTCCTCATCATTGTCTGTCTCTTTGCAGCCACTATAGTTGGGCTCACTTTCTCCTCGTCCGGTCTGATCTTTGGTTATACTATCGACAACCTAAGTCCCTGCAACCCCGTTGAAGATATTCGCTGGGCGGGCAAATTCTTTGGAGGCATGTGGTTTCTGATCGCTTGTGTCGAACTGTTGGCCAATACGACAAGCTGGACCGGCTTCGGCATGATCGCAGAGAAATTGTTGTACAAGATTCGAGTTCTCTGTTTTCGCTCCCTATATGAACAGGACCTAGACTGGCACCAGTCGGAAGGCCGTACCCCAACTGCACTCCTGTCAGTCATTACTTCGGATGCTGCAGCAGTTGGCGGGTTCAGCGGCTCTATTATTGGCACTATCTTCTCCATCGTGGTCAACTTCTTGGTTGCCATCATCCTGTCACATATTCTTGCCTGGAAGATTGCCATTGTATGCTTGGTCATTGTTCCTATCCTTCTAGGCTGTGGCATTATGCAACTTCGATCGCTGTCTAAGTTTGAGCGTCGTCATGCCGGGGCTTTCTCTGGTGCGGTCAGTATCGCCAACGAGGCTGTCAATTCGTTCAAAACTATTACTTCCTTGTCTATTGAAGAGGAAGTCATGAGCTCCTACCGCCGTGCTCTCAAGACACCTCGGAAAGAGATAACTCTGGCTTCTATGTACGCCAACTTGTGGCTCTCTTTGGCTAACAGCACTGGGAATCTGATATATGCCTTTGCGTATTGGTGGGGATCGACACGAATTACTGCAGGCGAGGCTAGCCAGAGAGAGTTCTTTGTGATTCTTATATGTATGCTTGTTAGTGCACAACTTTGGGGCCAAATGTTTAGTCTTGCACCTGAAGTGTCGCGAGCCAGGGCTGCCGCTTCGCGCATTCTGAGCCTGATCAATCTTGGATCTTCCAAGGACGACGCCAAGAAAGGCAAGCTTACGCTTGCTCTCGAGAATACCAAGAGAGATGTCGAAGCTTGTGGCGAAGCTCCTGCGAAGAGTAGCGGGGGCAAGGGAGCAACCATCGTGTTCAGAAATGTTAGATTTTCGTACCCAGCTCGACCTCATATCCAGATCCTGACAGGCATGTTCTTCACCATTTCTGCTGGTCAATTTGTTGGTCTTGTAGGACCTTCTGGCGCTGGCAAGTCGACCATTATGTCGTTGGTCCAACGAATGTACCGACCAACAGGCGGAACTGTCGAGATTGATGGTGTTGATATTTGCACACGCGAAGGAACCGAGTTCCGCAACGATATAGCAGTCGTTCCCCAAGACTGCGCTCTCTTTGACGGAACAATCCGGTTCAACGTCGCGCTAGGGTCAACTCCTGATCATGAGGCCACAGACGAAGAGATCCACGAAGCTTGCAAGCTGGCTAACATCCACAACGTTATTATGGAGTTGCCAGACGGTTACGATACCGAATGCGGGCCTAACGGCTCGCGTCTCTCTGGCGGTCAACGTCAGCGCCTAGCGATTGCGCGTGCCCTTGTGCGTAAACCTAAGCTGCTCCTCCTTGACGAAAGCACGAGCGCACTAGATGCCGAGAGTGAACGAGCTCTGCAAGAGGGACTGGAACATGTAGCGCGCGGTATCACTGTGATCGCTATTACGCATAGGCTTCACACGGTGCGCAAGGCGGATGTCATCTTTATGATTGAAGGGGGTAAAGTCGTGGAAAAGGGTCGCCATGAGGAACTGATGGAAAGGAGTGAGACATATCGCACGAATGCCCTACAGCAGATGCTGGGGGACTAAGCCGGGGGTCGCATCTAAATGCCATAATTCAGGTAGTTAGATTAATATCTTGAATGTACATAGATTAGTACCTACCTAGGTTAGTAGGAGGTTAGTAGGTAGCTTTAGATATGTATGCGAGATGCAAAGTGAGCTAAAGTCAAAGTTGGAGAAATTCACCCCCACGTCTCTAACACCTGACCTGACCTGACTGACCTCCAACCTTTCTATATTTCTTCTACTGTCTTACTACAATCTGTAGAGGGTGCAATTGGTGAAGCCAAGCAACCTGTCAATTCAGGGGATTCACCCACGTTTCTGGTCACGAGAGGACTCCAGGACACCCAAAACTTTGTACTATGGTAGATACTTTTTGTGATCCCCTGAAATTGTGTCCAGAACAGATAACCTGATATATCATGCACTTTGAACGAGATTGAAAACGAGGCCCTGGCTTTGTAAGCGGACGGAAAAGGTGATCTTCGATTGCGAAACAAATGAGATGCAGGAGAGAGACAAAACTACTTCAGGGGAGTGACTACCTACCTAATAATAAAAGGGCATTAAAAAGCTAAAACAAAGCATAATAGAACCTTCGTCTACAAAGTTGAAACCCATCTCTCATGACCACACCCGACTGCAAGTTCCCCAATAATTCCAAGCCGACGTCACAGAGTACAGGGGTCCAGCTGCACGCGAATACAAGTCCAGCCTATCATAGGCCTCAAAATTGATCCTTTACTGCAAGCATCCGCCTCGTCTGAGTCGTCCCTCGACCCCCTTTGACTTTTGTGTTGCTTCACTTATTTCAAGCGCCATCAATCTGGCCTCGTGCATTATATCCAAGTCTCATCTTGTTGCAATTATCGTTGTATAAACGCCTCATTGCAACTCGACTGAAATAACCCACACCAATCGTACAAAACAAGGTTGCGATCGCAGCGGGGACCTCTAGTGTTGTACCTTTTCTTGGCCGATGGGGCTGCCTTGACGATTCCCTCATCCACTCGCAACAAGTGACACACAGTTGGGGCCCTCGAAACACATGCCGTTCGTCACCGGTACACGCCCTGATTTATTCCGGACTTTTGTCAACAACCTAAAAACTTTAGACTTAAACCTTCAATCTCGCTCTCTCCCTCTCTCCCACGCCAGGCTTCAAAGTCGCGACCATTTCCTCCCCATCTCCCCTCGATAATCCCTCCTCTGTTCCTGGCGTTGCCCCTACTACACTTCAAACTCGCCCTGACCACGCCTATTCGACCCGAGGAGGGAGTGCAGCAGCCTCTCTGTTGGATGATCTAGACCCGGTATCCCAACGGCAGTATCAACGCGACAGTACCACAAATACGAGCGAGCAATTCGAGCTTGTTGATTACCCTCCCATCCAGGCTCGACGAGACGCCGCAGACCGCGAGGCCAGAAGAAAAGCGAAACGAGACGAAAAACGCCGCTGGCTTGAAGAACAGGACGAGATGAAGTTCTCCCACAGTATCCAGTTCAATGCTGTTCCAGATTGGAGCAGCCATTACATTGCTTACAGCAACCTCAAAAAGCTGTACGTTTGGCTCTTCAGCCCGGCATTTCCAAGTTTCTGCTAACTCACCTGTCATTTAGGATCTACCATCTTGAAAAGACCGCCCATCAAGCTCGTGGAAGCACCGGTGACGCCGAATCGCGACCTCTTATCAACCAGGAAGATCCCGAAGAAGTCTTCTCCAGGGCCTTGGGCGTCGAGCTTGAGAAGATCTGCTCGTTTTATGTCTCCAAGGAAGGCGAGCTTCTTGAAGAGGCTACACAACTCCTGCGCGACGTTGGCGACGAGGCAGAAGATGCCATCGCTGATAACCGTTATCTGCGCCGGCTCTCTGTGTCGTCTGCCAACAACCGAGCCGAAGGTCGAAACGGTGTCCGCTCAAGAAGCCTGAGAAGTCGTAGCAGCGACAATGAAGAAAGCGGCAGCGAGGAAGAAGATGAGACTACCGGCCTGACAACAAGGCGACGAAGCAGCGCGGGCCGAAGGCGAACCCTTCCTACCATAAATAAGCCACGCTCTGAGGATATGAATGCCTCTACCGATTTTGGACGAGATAACAGGAGGCTCAGCACTGCTGCAGATGAAAATGAGGATAATCTCATGTTTTCATCGGGTATGTTTCCATCGGCCATTATGCTCAAGAAACGCATTATTGGCCTGTATGTATCACTTTGCGAGCTGAAATCATTCATTCAACTCAACCGGACCGGTTTCACCAAGGTACTGAAGAAGTTTGACAAGATTCTCGATAAGGAGTTGAAGGGACCATACCTACGAGCCCACGTCGAGACCGCATACCCATTCAAGGAGGAAACCAAGCGTGTGCTTGAGGAAAACATCGCCAAGATGGAGAAGGCCTACGCTGAGATTGTCACAGGCGGAGATGAAGCGCTGGCCCGCAAGGATCTTCGTTCGCACCTTAGAGAGCACGTTGTGTGGGAGAGAAACACCGTCTGGCGAGATCTTATTGGTATAGAGCGGAGAGCCGAGGCGGCCGGCTTGGGACAGGCGCTCCTTGGTCAAGAGAGAGGCAATGTAACAAGGAGGTTACAGGGCGACGAGGCCAAGGGAGCCCAAGTTACACAGTTCCGTACACCGTTCGGAAAGATCGCTTTGCCTCCATGGCTTGCCAGCACGTCTCTGTGGACCCTAATTGCATGTTTAACCGTGTTTGCTCTGCTGCTCTTGCTCCCTATCATGGAGAAGCCTGAGCAGCAAAACTGCCTGGCAATGCTTGTCTTTGTCAGTCTATTATGGGCCACTGAGGTAAGTCACAGAAAGAGAACCATTTGCGAAGAACTTGTACTGACCCCTTTTTTAGACTATCCCTCTCTTTGTGACTTCGCTGCTGATTCCTTTCCTCTCTGTGGTCCTGAACGTGGTTCGTGACGAGACCCCTGGTAAGCCCCAGAAGCGCCTTGGCTCCAAGGAAGCTACCTCTGCCATTTTCGCTGCCATGTGGACGCCTGTCATCATGCTTCTTCTTGGTGGTTTCACACTAGCAGCGGCTCTGTCCAAGTGCACTATCGACAAGCGACTTGCTACGCTTGTCCTTAGTAAGGCTGGCACGCAACCAAAGACCGTCCTGATCGCCAACATGTTTGTGGCTGCTTTTGCTTCTATGTTGATCAGCAATGTTGCTGCCCCCGTTCTGTGCTATTCTATTATTGAGGTGAGTTGGTAGATATTCAGTGTGATGGAATGATGCTGACAATTGCGTAGCCCATGCTTCGAACCTTGCCATCCGATTCCAACATGTCAAAGGCAGTCATTATCGGTATTGCGCTTGCATCCAACATTGGCGGAATGCTGTCTCCTATTGCATCTCCTCAGAACGTGGTGGCTATGGGTATCATGCAGCCCGCGCCTACATGGCTCCAGTGGTTCTTCATCGTCATTCCCGTTGGTGCTGTATCGATTGTTCTGATCTGGCTTCTCCTCCTGGTGACATTCCAGCCAGGCAAGGGCACGACAATTGCGCCCATTCGCCCTGTCAAGGAGAAGTTCACCGCTCTGCAGTGGTTCGTCACAATTGTCACAATCTCCACCATTGCTTTGTGGTGCGCCAGCCACCAGCTAGAAGCTGAATTTGGAGATATGGGTGTGATAGCCATTATCCCTATTGTTCTCTTTTTTGGTATCGGTCTGCTAACCAAGGAGGACTTCAACAACTTCCCATGGACCATCATCATCCTAGCTGCTGGCGGATTGTCCCTGGGTAAAGCTGTTCGATCGTCTGGTCTTCTGCATACTCTTGCCGAGATAGTGTCTGAAAAGGTGGAAGGCATGAGTCTGTATGGTGTGCTGGTTGTCTTCTCCGCACTGATCTTGGTTATTGCGACTTTCATTAGCCACACCGTCGCTGCTCTGATCTTCCTCCCGCTTGTCTTTGATGTAGGTGCTGCCATGGATCAGCCTCACCCTAATCTCCTTGTTATGGGTGGTGTTCTCATGTGTAGTGCCGCGATGGGCTTGCCAACCAGTGGTTTCCCCAATATGAGTAAGTTCATCATTACAATTCGCTTAAATCAAATCCTAACTTGTTACAGCTGCTATTATGAAGGAAGACCCTTTCGGTCAGCGGTATTTGCAGGTCAAGCATTTCATCAGCCGCGGTGTACCCAGCAGTCTCATTACCCTCGTTGTCGTGGTAACCCTTGGATATGGAATTATGCAAGTCGCTGGACTTGACTAGTGAGCGAGATCTTATATCAGTCATTTTATGATAGCTTAGTTATCACCTGTTGTTTTTGGTGTCTCGAGTTTAAACTTGGGTATCTTGGATGGATTACAATGTTACGGATTAGGTCGGCATGGAATAGATTACTGGTTTATGGGTTCTTACTAATTGTACATGATGAAGATCAAAAAGTGCAAATAGATTCGTCTTAAAAGAAAAGAAGAAGAAGAAGAAGAAGAAGAAGAAGAAAAATCTTTATGAAGTCACTTAAAGACATGAAGATAGCTGAACGTCGATGTAAAGAATGAACGCCAGTGACGGTGTATAAGTGCGACTAGCACTGTGCTGATGCGATGCAAGAAGCTCTGGCCATGCTGTTGACGTCGATATTGGCTGAATGACCTGCCACGCCTGCCACCAAATACCCCATACCCAACCGCCGCTCTTGTCTTGATCCAACAACACCTAAAGCTCACCGTCGATTCTGCCACTGCTTGTTCAACTTATCCATAGCTTGTCCCGACGATATTTACTCCCGAGTAGCCCTCGAATTAACTGATGCGCCCCCTCTCCCAATAGCCTCTACAGCTTCGAGCTGGCCGGCGCCATGCTCTCCGCCTTTACAGCCCGTCCTATAATCGAACTCAAACAACAAACGAGGGCAAAGATTGAGACGATTCTTGCTCACGGTATGTTCATCTTCCCCTTTTCGCATGCGCTGCGTTCCCATTTGCTATCCTCACCGCAATTCTCACGATCCGATCTGTGTCTAACTAAGCTTCCGGTTCCAGGTGACCGCGTTCTCGTCGGCCTCAACAATGGCGCCCTCCGAATCTACCGTCTAAACGGCTTCGCCGATCCATCACAGAACGGTTCTGCCGATGCAGATGCCACTACCGCAACATCCCCGAACGGCGAGCACGATGCTAGTCCCGCAAAGTCGACGAGTCCAACAGATTTGATGCGAGAGGTTGAGCGCTTCTCAACACGAGCCATCGAACAGCTTGCCATTATCAAAGATGCAAACACGATCGTTTCCCTTTCGAACTACCATGTTTCATTCCACGATTTAAAAACATACGAACTTATCGAGACCCTGCCCCGAACCAAGAACGCAACCTGCTTTGCGTCAACCTCAAATATTGTCAAGGATCCAGATACAGGCATCCCAGAGATTGTAAGCCGTCTAGCTGTTGCGGTCAAGAGGAAACTCTTGCTCTGGAGCTGGCTTGAGAGCGAACTTTCTGATGATGTAGACGAGATTGTTTTGGCCGAGTCGATCCGGTCAGTAACATGGGCGAGTGCAACAAAGCTGGTATGTGGCTTGAATGGCGGGTACGTCATAGTCAACGTAGTCACACGCGAAGTCGAAGATGTTGTGAGCCCTGGCTCAGGGCCAGCAGCCGGGCAGAGCAGTCGCTTTGGGGCGATGAGCAGTGCCAGTATGGGATATATGGGCTTGGGTGGCTATATGCCCAAACCTCTGGCTACTAAGTTAGCGGAAGGTGAAATACTACTTGCGAAGGATATCAACACACTATTCATCGACGATGATGGAAAGCCTCTCGACAGACGGCAAATTCCTTGGCAGCATGCCCCTGAATCCATTGGATATTCGTACCCTTACATTCTCGCCCTACAAGCACCTTCGAAAGGCTCACTCGAAGTTCGAAATCCATCAACACTCTCATCACTTCAAAATCTTTCACTCCCTGGTGCGGCTCAGCTTCATTTTCCACCACCAACCTACAGCTTGGCACATGCCGGCAAAGGTTTCCATATCTCGAGTGAGCGATGTGTTTGGAAGATGGACGCGACAGATTATGACTCTCAGATTCAAGAGCTTGTGGATCGTGGCCATTTCGACGAGGCCATTAGTATCTTGGAGATGCTAGAAGACGCTTTGTTGAGAAACAAGACACAGACATTGCGCGAAGTCAAAATGTTAAAGGCCGAAGGCTTATTCAAGAAGAAGAAATACCGCCAGGCTATGGATCTCTTCAATGAAGATACTGTACATGCGCCCCCTGAGCGAGTACTCAAGATGTTTCCTCCCTCCATCGCTGGAGAGCTATCTGCATGGGCAGGCCGTGAGGATGAAGAGAGTCAAGAGTCGGACGAGGCCCCCGCAACACCAAAGAAGACCAATGGCACACGTACTACTACCCCTGAGCCTACTGAGCCAACACACGAAACTCCACAATCAAGCAAAGGAGGGTTTGCCAGATATCTCACGGGCAGTTATAGAAGACCTCAGGCAGACACCGCATCCATTTTCTCGAAGAAGGACACGGCTGATGGTGATGATACCGCTAGTGTCAAGGAGACTGACTCAACCGACGATCAGCCTTTGAAAGACAAGGACTTGACTAATGCAGTTCTGGAGTTGAATAGTTACCTTGCTGGAACACGTGCTCGGTTACAGCGTGTCCTCGATCCGGTTACTGGAAACTTGAAGCCTCGAAGCGAACGAAATGGCTCTACGGAAGAGATAGCAGAGAACTTTTTACGAATAGGACTCGACGAATCGGAAGAGCAACTGCAAGAAGAGTTGCGAAATACTTTTCGTCTTGTCGATACAACATTGTTTCGAGCTTATATGTTTTCTCGGCCAACATTGGCGAGCTCTTTGTTCCGAATTCCCAATTTTTGCGATCCTAATGTGGTCAATGAAAAGCTTTTGGAGCACAATCGCTATAACGAGCTGGTTGATTTCTTCTACGGCAAGAAGCTACACAAGGAAGCTTTGGAGCTGCTGCGGCGCTTCGGTGCTGCTGACAAGCCAGATGATGCCGCACCGGCACTTCATGGCCCTGGGCGTACCATCGAGTATCTCAAAACCCTTCCGCCTTCAGAAATTGATCTTATTCTCGAGCATGCAGAATGGACTCTTAAGGCTAGTCCTAATGCTGCACTAGAGATTTTCACGGGAGATACCGAGAACGCAGAAACATTACCACGGGAGAAAGTTGTGTCATTCTTACATGATATCGATACCCAGTTAGAAGGCCGGTATCTGGAACACATCATCAACGAGCTCGAAGACATGACACCAGATCTCCATAATCGATTGGTTGAGCTATATGTGGAAAACTTGAAAAAGATGGAACAGGGCGAAGAATGGAACGAGATGATGAATCGCTTTGTTGAGTTCCTGAGACACGAGTTCTTGAGAGAACCAGTGCAGGTTTACAGCCTCAGCAAGGCATTCCAACTGATTCCTCGTGACGGTAAGTGATATGTTCCAATTTAATTACGGTATATGCTGATTCTATTACTTAGATCCTGCTTTCTACGAAGCGCAGGCTGTGGTCTTGAGTAAGATGGGCCAGCACAAGCAAGCACTTGAGATTTTTGTGTTCAAGATGAAGGACTACCAGAAAGCTGAACAGTATGTAGACGTCGACGTTCCGGTACTTAACATACTGACCCCTACAGATACTGTAACCGAGTGAATTCTACTCAAGACGCCACTCCATCATCTCAGCAGAACACAAAGAACGACGCCGGAGATGATCCGGAAAAGACTACACCATCTATTTACCATACTCTGTTGTCGCTCTACCTTCAACCATCACCACCCAACCAGCCCAACCTGGAACCAGCACTTGATCTTCTTTCTAAGCATGGATCACGCCTGCCAGCAACTTCAACCCTGGGCCTGATTCCAGATGATCTTCCCGTTCGATCACTGGAGTCCTATTTCCGGGGGCGCATCCGTTCGGCTAATAGCTTGGTAAATGAGGCGAGGATTGTTGCTGGTCTTCGACAAGCTGAGGGTGTCTCTATCGCAGCGCGACTGCACCTAGGTGACGATGTACAGGGTGGGCAAGGTGGACGGAACCGCCATGTCGCTATCACAGATGAGCGACATTGTGTTGTATGCCACAAGAAACTGGGAGGAGGTATGCGCATTGGTGGAAGCGTTGTGGCTGTACTGCCGGATAATACGGTGGTGCACTATGGCTGTTTGAACCGAGCAACTGGGAATAAGGTAGACGCAGCTCGGGCGCCAAGTTGGGGTCGAGGGTTTTAGACAGGCCGTTATGCTAAGGGAGCATTGTTTGGGGAGCATCTGCATGAATTGGATCGGTGGTAGCCAGTATGATATTTCTTCGAATACCCTTCATATACAAATCATTTTGTCGCTGAGGGTTTCGTTTTCGCTAACGTGAGAATAATTTTTCTCAGTCCTCCTCTTCCACCACCTCCTCGCCGTAATTTTCCTCCTCCTTTGCTTCAGCTGCTGCGTCTCTCGCTTTATCCTGCTCCATTCGTGCTGTGAGCTCCTGGTTGATGGTGGATTGAGTATCAGCGATAGATGCGCGGAGAGCCTTGAGATATGACGCCTTGTCGGTTGTAGAGGCCGTGGAAGAAATTGCAGGTAGAGTGTGCGAGACCTTGAAAGGTTCACTCTCTGGGGAGGTATAGTCGGCGGTAAGGGTGGGTTGCGACATTGTGAAAGGCGTAAGGTGTATAGGGTATGAAGCTGAATGACGAATGATTAAAGGATAGAATCAAGGCTTGATATTGTTGACGCGGGGTTGACTGACTGAAAGCAACCCCACATACTGGGCTGTTTTATGTTATGGAGACAGCCATTGAGCTACACCACAGTCCACAAGGGACAACGTGAATTCATTGGGCATTTGCAGGGTGATTCTGTAGATCTATACAGGAACACAAACTCGTTTCGATCCGATTTAAATGATGCTTGTTATTTAAATCAATCATCGAGAGAAAAGGATGTGAACCTCATTTATTGACCTAGCGGTGTTAGTCAGCACAGTGGCTTGCTCAATTCAAGGAACAGACTAGACTCACTGTTTACTGGCTGATGGACAGTCTTACTTGTCTGTTGGTTCAGCCTCAACAACAACTTTGAGATACGACTTTTACTCGACCATCATTCTTTGCGACATGACAAGCCCATAGTTTTTTCTGAACCCCTGGTGCCGCGAAACAAGTCTCACACACCCCACTAGGCCCCGTCGATTCGGCCTCAGCTTTCCACAGGGGACTAAGATGTAACAGCGGTCTTGAGGTCGCATAAAAGAACAATGCAACCCTCACGCTCTCAACCCCGCGGCCCGGGCAGCTTCAATCCGTTATCGAGCTCATCTGCCCAGCCTTCACAACTTTCAGCAACATCCTCGAGACCTGCCCTACGCCGAGTCGAAACCTCGGACGGCGAAGACGAACCCCCCCGAACGTCCATAACAATACCCAAGTCGCGACAACCTTCACAACCGCAGCCCTCGTCTCCCGTGACGCCGATATACGCACAATTTACGACGCATGGAAACTCGAGTACTGCGAGCTTAGGTCATCACAACTTCTCGAGACCAGCGAACGCAAGGTCCGTTACCCAAGGGTCGCCGGCGACACTGGTCAAGGGCCATGCGCGCAAACATTCAGCTACACAAGGATCGTTTGAGCCTACACTACCGTCCATGAGCCATTCGAATTTGTCTTCGCATCTTGGAATGTCTCACCAAAATCCATCCACCACTTCGATGTCGGCCGCTGCAGCTGCTGCAGCGGCTGCTTCTGCCTCCAATGTTGGCTTGTCTGCGAGCCAGATGGCGGCGCAGGCGGCTGTCATGTCGCACCAGAACCATTCACGTCAGCGCTCGCAGACAGTACCTTTCCCTGGCGATACGAACGACGGTGTGCGGCGAGGGAGCGGTAGTAAAGGACCCACGAGCCCGCCAATGTTGAGTTTGACCGAGGCGAGTGCGCCGCGCGATACTGGGTTCGTGAACCATGGCGGATATGGCGGGCCTCACTCTTCTGCTGCCACGGCGGCTGCGAATGTCGTTTTTCCTCGATCTGGTCATACTTCTCCTAGGGTATCACCTCAACCCTATTCACAACCACCTCCGCCGCCACCCCCTGTGTCAGAAAAGCCAAGTAAAATCGAAAAGTCAAAGGTCAAGCTTTTCTCTCGTCCAGGCAAGATCAGTACGAAGGGTGAGTCGAAGGAGAAGCCACTACCAAGCCCGGGGAAGATTGGCTCTGCGCTTTCGGCTCTTCAGCGTGGGAACTTTAGTACAAACAGCCTGGTTGATCCGAGCAATCAATCCATGTACAATCTCAACAACTCGTCGTCGGCAACCATACGGCCCATCGAAACGCCAACTGAAGAAAGAGAAAAGGACAAAGAGAAGGGCAAGGAAAAGGAGAAGAAACACCACTTCCTTTCGCGGCAAAAGCACAAGCTTAAAGACGAATACCATCTCCCATTATCATCGGCAGCCAGCAACTCTCGCCCGACAGATCCCAACGCACCAAACCCTTTGTACAACTTCAATATTCCACCAAGCCCAGCGCCCACGTCTTCCACTTTTGCCAAAGCTAAAAAGGACAAGAAACTCGCTGAGCGATCGGATAGTCGGCTGGACGGCGAGTTAAGTTTTAATGGGCAGAACGAATGGCCTGGACCTAGCAGTCTGCCGTCCCTATCCCAACAATCGACAATGTATGATCCCGTTGATCCCGGAAAGTTAGGCCTCCATAACCACATGTCGCTGGACGACGCGTGGCCATATTTGAGAGCCAAGCTGCTGGTTATCTTTGAGGGGGAAGATCTTCGTCTCCCTGTGGAAGACTTCAATCGTGTTGTGCAAATGCATATCCAATGGTGCATGCATAGACGCTCACCAAACACCATGCTAGAAGATTTGCGGGATCTTCTACACACAGGGTTCTTGTCACTCGATCGAACATTACGGCATACTCCTGAGGACCGCTTCATTCCAACGCTCGTGGAGCTTTGGATGTTTACCTTTACCTCCATCTTGCCGTATATGCAAGCCGTCTTCCTCCCATTGGATCTCGAGGTATCAGGATGTGGTACACTTATGACCGGGGAGCAGGCTCGTGACTTTTGGGGCGGTGCTGTCGCTTCTTCCTTTGGTTCAGGGGGGCCAGCTCGTGTGGCTCCAGCACCATCGGTTCTTGATGTAAGAAGACTGGTCCTCATCGCCTATCGAGATACTGTTATTCTACCACGCTACGACACGCTCAAGACTATATTTTCGCGGTTGTCTCTCGAATTTCTACCGTCGTCACTTGCAAGCATGGCAATGTCGTCTCCTCCTGATGTGCCACTATCCACCTCGCCTGCCGAATCGTTCGGCCGTCCTGGCACAGCAATGTCTCTTGACCCATCTAATGCTTCTTACAACTCAACAAGCACAACCCTTCTTGGAGAAGGTTCCGCTGGAGGTCGCAGTCGCGCCATCAGCAACGTCAGCTTTGGCAGTCACGGCAGTGATGGTGGCTTGAGACCATTTACGCCCTCGGGAAGTGGAGGAATTCCACCTGTGCCCTCTTTAGGTAGTTTGCGGGAACGGGAGCAGAACGTCGAGGACTCAAAGCACATTACCGAAATGGTTGGTCGGATGCTACAGTGCATGAGTGTCCTATCAGGCGTGTCTGCGGGTGATGTTGGTGCTGAAGGGAATGAGAGGGTTGTGGAGCTGTGTAAGATGTTGAAGCTCAACTGGCTAGGCAGAGGAAGAACGGGCAGGAACAGAAGGGGAATGGTAGGCGGTAGAGTGAGGAGAGACGATATGAGGGACGAAGTTCGTGTTATTTAGCGATTGGTTCAAAAATGATAAGTGGTGAGCAACATGGCTAGGAAATACAAAGGATTGGATCATCCTGTCTTTCGCAAGTTACTTGCCGTGAAAACTTGGGCAGCATCATGGTGCGTCTGGTATAAATAAGGAAGGATATGGGAATGCGTCACTCAAAAACCGTCACGCGACTCGCCTACTATTGCACTGGGGAAGTACATAAAAGTGCTACGGTCGCAAATTTTTTCAACTATGGGTGTCATGATAGATACTCATATCATGACTCCTTTTACTTTTTTTTTTCACAGTGACCAGCATAATTCAAATTGGTACAAGTTTGGGGGATGATATTATGATATTTATTTATTGCATTTATGTAACAGTGGGAGTAGTCTCCGTGACAACATCTAGAACTTTTCAACAGTTAGCTTCAAGACTTGATAAAAGATAGTCGACAGCAAAGTGTGAATATGGTGTTTAATCAGACATCCAAGGAAGTATAATTATACCCTCATCTGTCCCAAAAAGGCTCGAATGGGACTCGAGTGGAAACTGCGAATTAGGTGGAAAATTTCATCATGAAAACGGGAATGTTGGTATTGTGAAGAAAAGTTTGCAAACTTACGTTAGTTGTTAGAAAGCTTCACGAAGCTGCGTTGGTTAATTTCGGGGATAGCAAAGTTTCATAAATCTGTCGAAGCAATGTTAGCGAGGCTGCAAGAAATGCGCGTGCTAGAAAAGCTGAGTGTGTTTGATGTAGTCAGACGGTGATACTGGCAAGTAACAGGCCTAGGGCCCGAATAGACTGAATTTCTTCATGGGCGATTCGGTTGGGAAAAGAAGACTTGTAACAAGTGTCATCATTCAGATGGGGGGAGAGTGCTGCGAGGCATTACGGAGTGTGTGTTTTTCTTACCATTAGTCCAAGCAGCATGCAAGGCTGCAGTGAAATTTTCTTTGCGAGCCAAACAAAACATCCACCTCCAGCAAACATCCCACACGACAAGACGCAGAGCGCACCGCTCAGACAAAGCTGTTCAAAATCATAATAGCTGCTCTGGAAAGACAGTCGTGTGATCTCGCGCGTCGTTTTCGTGTGGAAAGAGAGGGAGAGGCGGTTTGTTGTTGTTGTAAAGGTTTGAAGCTTAGGAGAAGAAAATTGGGAGCCGCATCGAAGCAAGATATTGGAATACAGTGCAGAAAATTTTGATGTATGCGCGACACTGTGTATCATTCACGTGACCGGTCTCTTATCCTTTCTTGGCGCTAGCGGCGGAAGCCAGTTTATGGCCCGCTCCAATGTCGCGATAAATGCATGAAGCAATTTGTCTTGTCCTTCACCTCCACCACCTATGCCCTCTACATTGTCTTAGGATGTACGACTAGGCTTAGGGGGTTGTCGGCGTCGGTAGTTCACGTCATGACTTTGCTCACTAGGTCCCGCCAAGTTTTCTTCTCGAAAGTATTGGTCTTCATATCATCTGCCTTTGTTCAAGCCTCAGTGAGACGTCGGCTTTTTACATCTGTGCGTTTGGCTGCAAGTCTTCAGCAATAACACACGGACATACATAGACGAAAGCATATCCTTGTCAGAGGTTGTCGCGTGTCGTCAGGGATCCGACGTCTCGAGTATGCTTATAACCATATCCTATTTAGATAACGAGTGGTATGATGCCTACTGTAGTTGACGGGTGATAGAATAGCTGGGCACGAATTACGTTGTCCATACGCATGGTTATTTACGCTGGCGTCCACTTTTTTGTCGAAACTTACCTCTGGATAGTTCCATCCACTCTTCTATTACCCGTTATCTGCATACTCATCCACCCTTATCTCGGGGTCCTGATCCGGCAACCCGCGTCGACTCCACATATCTTTGAATTACACGTATCAGAACTCTTCCCGTCTCAATTGAAATCCACTTGCCCAACCCAACCACGCGCAAAAGTCAAAGGTTCTCCCCCAAAATTCCACACCCAGTCAGCCCAGCGATTGTGCCAGGAGGAATCGACTGAGATCTCCCCCAGTCTGTAAGAGAACCAGTCCGTCGATCTCTATATGTACAGTGTCTTCATTGGGTGCCTCAATGCAATTACTGTCATTGTTACCTACATACCTAGGTGTATCGATGCAGTGAAAACATAGTCGCTGGCAGAATAAGAAAAGTAACGAGATCTGAGGCCTTCACTTGGGTTCTCTTACAACCTTGCTCTAGTCTAACTACGCCTTGATTTGGCATCTTCCCTTCCGCCTTGCTTGGTTCACAGGCTCGCTCATAGGTAGACTACGTACCACCACCAGCACCTTTCTTCTTCCACTACTTCTCCCGCTTCCACTCCCAGAGTATCTTCTGGTCGATCTGCCAACTCCTCCCACTTCTTTCCATCTTCTTCTCTGACTTCTTCTTTTTTCCTTGGGCCAATATAATTTTCAGCCAAGTTGAAGACTGAGGTCATCAGCCCCCCGTCACGTCAGATTCCACCCTGGTTTTTTGCGTGCCTGCCCTTTGGATACTTTATCCGGACTATCAGCGTGCGTGCCTGAGTGCCGGGCCCGCCGTCGCGTTACCAAAACCCAGTCCAGCCCAGCCCAGTCCCCAACAGCAGAATTCAGTGCACTGAATACTGGAAAATAAGCGCGCCCACGCGGAAATACAGAAAATCCAGCTGTCGAAAGAATCAAGGGACGAAATCAACGAGTCAGTTCGTGCCAATTTAACCCAGCTACGGAGGTCATTTGTTTTCTGTACCCTATACTCGGAGCCCCTTAGCCAACCCGATCCGAACCAGCTCAGGGCCAGTCGCAGTCGCAGTCCCCATCCTGTCCTTGCGACTCCCGTTCTTCCCCCCCGTCCCCCAGCACTGAAAGCGGATCGTCCTCTTTGTGGCATCGCTCTCCCGTGCCTTTCGCATTCTCCTTCCTGGGTCTGTTTCGACAATCCTCCACCAATTCCTTTCTCGACAACCTCGATCTGCGCTCTTTTTGGGCTTCACTTTTTCCTGGTCAACCACGATTGCAGTATTTATTACTGACCTATCCAAGGTCTTGACCATTGGACTCGTGACGTGCCACTCGCCCCATCGTCGCCTCATTCGCCCACTGCCTCCTCTTCTCCCCCCCCCAGTGCAACCGGCCTCATTCTCTCTCTTATCCGCTTTCGCAGCGCGAAACACATCACCAAATATTGCACTGACGCTCACCGACGCCCTGACGACTACTGTTTTGTTAGCTGATATACGATCCGGCACACAATATCTTGTGCATCTCTCTTTTTTATCTGTTCTTGTCTTTTTTGATTTCCGACACGATCGCTATCGTACCGTACTCTCGATCTTGTCTCGTCGCGACGCGCGAAATATCTATTGTATAACGTCTTCCGCCACTTCGAATACTTAGAAGTTGACGCTCGCGCTCGCGTCGTCAGCTAGCATTGCCTTGTCCTCCATTCAACGTATGCGATAGTACTACGACGCGACTATCGATATCCACGGCGTGGATAATCGACCTGACTTCACAGTCATGATGGCAACCAGTATGGGCCCAAATTTCTCTGGGCATCCTGCCGGCATGGGACATCCAGGTGTCGCTGGCCATCCTATGGGTCCCGGCGGCATGCCTCATAATCAAGGCCAGCAAGGCGGCCCTGGTGGTGGAATGCCTCATCAATTCGGAGGACCCATGGTCTCTGCTCAAGGAGCACAAGTAAACCCTGCCCTCATGGGCGGTATGCCGCCAGGTACGAACCCAAATGCTCATGCTTTACAGCATCTCCATCCCACTCAGCAGCAAATGATTCAGCAACAACTCCAGCAACAACATTGTATGTATTACCTTACTAGCACTGTACCTACTGTCCCCTGTCCTTGCGCACGCGCTAATTGGCCTCTACAGTTGCTGGTAATCCCCAAGCGATGGCAGCGATGCGACAACAACAGCTGCTTCAACAACGACAGCTCATGGCTCAACAAGTCGCTTTCCAGGCCAACATGCATGGTGGCATGCCAATAAATATGGCTCAATTTAGCCAACTCAACCCGCAGCAGCTGCAGAATCTCAGAGGGAGACTGGCTCCTGTAAGTTGCAAGCAGCCTCAAGCGATCGTTCTTTCCGCTAACAAATCAGGGACAACATCATCAGCAGGCCCAAGTGGTCATGGCGCAGCAGCTTGCTCTCCAACAACATCAGCAGCAACAGCAACAACATCAGCAGCAGCAACAGCAACAGCAACAAGCGGCACATGCTCAGCAAATGCAAGCTGGGCCTAATCCGGGCCAACAGATGCCTATGAATGCCCAAAGCATTCAAGCCATGCAGCAAAACCAGCTTGCTATGCAAAATCAGATGGCAAATCAACAAGGCCAGCCACAAGGTCAACCTCAGCAACAACAGCAGCAACATCAGCATCAGCAACAGCAGCAACAGCAACAGCAGCAGCAGCAGCAGCAGCAGCAGCAACAACAACAACAGTCTGCTCAGCAGCAACCTCAGCACACTCCTCAGCAGTCATCACAAGCTGGAACGCCAGCTCCTACTGGGCCACAAACCCCTGCACAGACACCTAGCTCAACCCCTGCTCAGCCAACTCAGCTGCCACCTGGTCAGAATCAGCCTCAAGTGCCACAAACTCCTGCTCAATCACAAGCTCAACCTCAGCCTCAACAACCTCAGGCCCAGGCCCAAGCTCAGGCACAAGCTCAGGCCCAAGCCCAAGCTCAAGCGCAGGCACAGGTACAGGCTCAAGCCCAACCCCAGCCACATCAAATGAACGCTGCCACGGCCCAGCAGCTTGCGATGCAGAATCAGATGATGCAGCAGCAGCGGAGGGAGAGTATGAAAGGCCAATGCCTGCTTAAACTGATGCAGTTTAACGAGCATCTTACTGGCTTCCCCGTAAGACTTATCACTATCAGAGCCACGGCATTATACTAACTAGGCAATAGGGTTCCAAGGCTCGTGATGACCTCTCATACTGGCAAACTTTCACGTTGCGATTTTTCTCACCAAATGGCGTTTTTCGTCACTCATTGCACATTACCGATGCCGAAGATACGACCGATAAGCAATACGAGGTCACATACCCCTCTATTGCTCGTTACCTCCACACTCATTTCGGCAGCGGCGTCAAGAGCATAAATCTAGTCCTGGAAAAGGGTATAACAGATCGTCCTCTTCCAGGGGACTGCCATTGTATCGAGAATTCTAAGTCCAGTCTCGTGTATTGGTACGAGACCGGATCTCACGTAAGATATTATTGGCTATATTCGGACTACTATGGAACTAACTGAACAACTAGTTGGTCGCGAGTGGTACTCTACGAGTACAGTTTGATGCCGAACAGAAAATCGAGCTATTCGAATTTCTCACAACAAGTCACGAAGAATATATCTCACGAAAGCAGGTCATCGATGCCGCTAAACCAGCCCATATGTGGATGAAAGAGTGGCACAAGACGAATTCGCAGGATGGCAAATCCCCTGAATTGTCTAAGAAGGGCAAGGGTCGACAGCTGAAGTCCCCCCAAACACAGCCTCCAGAGGTTCTGGTTGATTTACCAGACTCGGCTGTGAATAGCAAGGGTGTGACAGAGGCTGTCTTCCAGTTTCTTGAGGTAGGGACAGCTCACTCGGCGTAAGTAAAGAGTGAAGCTAATGAATTTTGACCAGATTGTTGAAGTGATGGGACAGATGAACCCATTGTTTCAATTTTACCACTCGAACCCCGGCTTGGGCCCGTATCAAGCTATGGAGCAGTACGTCGCAACGAATATCAACGGAGCTCCTCCAAACATGAACGGTCAACAAATGCCCCCCGGGGCCCGCACACCTAGCTTTGGACAATTCCCGATGGGCGCGAGCCCCGCTGCAGCTCATATGAACCTACCTGGATCACCTCATATGGGCAGCCCAGCACCCGGTCATATGCAAGCCCCTGGAATGCAGATGCAGCAAAGTCAACAAGGAACCGGGTCAAGCGGACCTAGCGCAAACACATCCCCCGCTTCAAACAAGCGAAGAAGACCGTCAGCTGTGAAAGAGGAGGATGGATCTGGAGCTCCTACGCCCAATGCTAATGGAATGCCTCGCAACGCCAAACCTCCTACACCAAGAATGCCAAAACGACACAAGGGTAACCCACCCTCATAGTAGATGAGGGTAGATGGCTCTGCTCAAGTGCCGTTGTTATTTTTTTTACTCTTTTTTGCCTTTTCCCTGTCTTCATTTTGCATTATGATGCATGGTGGCGTCTCCGTTTTGTTTTCACTTTGGGCGCTGGCTCTTGGGGAAAAATACTTGGTTGTGGCAGAATGAATTTATATGGAGTCTACTTTTGCCGTCATCCATCTATCTATTGCTTGCCATCCTTGTCAGTGCCTAGCGATTCCTCCGGAAACCTTCTAAGAGGCACATCCTGGACTGGTGATTGCCTTGTTGAGCAGTGAGTATTTTAAGGCTCAAAGATACGGGCGACGAGGCTATGCAAGTCATCTACACACGCACATAACGACAGTAAACGAAATCGTCATGGGCCTGCTACTTAAGCAACAGGATCAACAAATAGAGGTTACAGGGGGGTCTGAGGTTTAACCTGGGTAACAGAGTTGCAGTTACTTGTGTACGACTATAAGGGTTTGCGGCACAGGTCGACTTTGGAGACCCCCGCTACTCTTTTTGTTTTCGTGTCCAACTATGTGCATTTGCATTTTACTTGATTTTCTGTTGGAAAAGACGCCTAGCACGCAATCGGTTGTACATGGAGGAGTTTGGAGACGGGGTATTGGTTGAGCCTGCCGCAGTTATCAAATGTTGTGTTAATTCAAGAGTCAGAAGACAGAAAAAGACGGAAGAGGCGGGGAAGGCTGTGTTGCTTTATGGGCAATTTGGATGTGCGAGGTTGTCTATCACAGGTGTTTTTCAGATTATACCTAGGCTAAATAAGGAGTTAGGTCTTTAATGTGTCAAGTTTTGAATGTTTGAAACCTCTCTGTGTGTCTACTTGTTCCCGTCGCCATGTCTACCTGTATGTTACAAACCGAAAAATAGACTCGAAACGTTCAGGCATCGTTCGACTTTATATCTATATGTTTAAAAATGGTATTAACCTGTCTCAGGATGGGCAGGTTTTCTGACATGGCAAGGCCTGGCAATATTTACGATATTTGCGGTGTAAGGTGTGATTTAACTAAGTCCAGGATACATCTGTGTGAAAGATATGCAGTAACAAACAAATAAAGCGCTCTTGCTGGTATAGGCGCATGTTAAATGTTGGGCGAAACATGAGCTGGCTTCGACCGCCCTCCTTTCTATACTCCATGCCTTGACTTGCGCATGCAGAATATGCTTGGTCCCAACACATGACCGGTGTTTCTGAAACAAGTTGTTTGTATCCCGAAGTGAGACGCGCCGCGTTCTCTGCTGCTGCAATCCAAGCCTGTCAGTGAATCGTGTCTCTTGAAAGAAATTGGTTTGAATAGACGTACGCCAAGATGTTCAGGCACTGCCACCGAACCACCAGCCGGTCGTCTTCTTCGTCGGAGGAGCTTCGCCCCGGATAGCAATATAGCACTTGAGTGCGCCTCCGGACGAAGCCATCATCTCCTTGAGAAGAAACCACTCAAGCTCCGTGCGAGCCATGATGTCAGTCTTGGTGATGGGATCACGATAGTGCCAGTCCTTGTCGCTCGGTCCAAGCGGGAGGATGGAGCCGCGGAAGGTCCAGTATAAGGTCGCAGCGATGAGTTTGGGGCGACGAATCGAGCGAGTCCGACGGGACTTGGCACTCGGAGTTTCAGGGACTGGGAGTCGTTCGCGCAGAAGAGTGAGGAGATGAACTCTAGAGGTGTCCAGGGAGATACGTAGGGATGTCTGAGGAAGATCCCATGGATGAGTCAAAGAACTGTCGTTGCTGAGATCATGAACGATGAGATCGAATTCGAGCTCAGGAGTTCCTGTGAGAGAGGGCAGGGGGGTAGGGGATGCTGAACGGCCAGAGGTTGAAGTGTTGCGAGTCTCGGCTCGAATGAGAGGGGGCGAGACTGGCGCAAAGGGCTTGGTCTTGGGCGGCTCATAAGCGAACGGCTCTTCGGCGGTAATGCAGAGGTCCATGGTATTCTATTCCCGTTCTCTTTTACTTGGTGTCAAGTTGAATAATGTAGTGAGTAAAGGCACGGAGAGATAATGATGCAGTGGCAGAAGTAAAAATGCTGAAGCAGGCGCGCGGGTGTCTAGTAAACCGAACTACACGGGGGGCAGTTCCGGGTGAGGGGTTCTATTATAGCATGTGCATTGGTAAATCGTCCGTCATTGACGAGGTTGTGCCTGTTGTTTGTTTGTCAACATCGTGTGGAATTGTGGTCGCGTTGGCTGTTATTGAAGAAACCGCCAGATGCTGGCAGTGGCAAGACGGCAGTGATGCCCACAGCACACGATCACGCCGTTTGACACAATCTACTATTTCAAAATGCATCTCAGTCTAATGGGCTTGAATTCTATGTTCTATCAATATGCCCAAATCAATTCTTGAAGCCTAGTCCCCCCTTCACTATTTGCAACACTTCACTCATCTACAGCCGACTGCTCAGGTTCGGCGCCATCGAGATTTACAGGGCCCATTCCATCACCATCTCCTTTTAAAGAGCCTGGCTTGGTGTGCTCAAGTTCAGGCGTGGATTGACCATCGTTATCACCGTTTCCTGTCTTGTCGGACTGCTTGTCGTTAGAATCGACCGGTCCGTTACGAGAGCTGGATGGCGCAGGTGAAGTCTGGCGAGTGCTAGGAGGAGTAGTCTGAGGGGCATTAGTCAAATCCGTCGAGTTATTGTTCGTGACATCATTTGAAACTTGGTTCGGAAGAGGCGTCTGCGTGTTCCCCTGAGCTAGAACTTGAAGAGGCACATAAGCACGCTGCCGGCCAATGTATCAGCTATCTGCTCCTCTTCCACCACCGTCCTTTTCTTTCCTTGATACTCACGTCGACCAGAATGAATGCTCCGTAGTTGTTTGCAGCTATTTGGTACATGGTCGACTGGAAGTTGTTGGGGGTTTGCTGGTCTGCGAACGATAACTTTTGTACATTGCCTGCTGGTGTTATAGGACCAACTTCGGGAACTATTTCAAGCTTCGAGTATTGGCTATGCGTGATGTACAGAGTACACTGACCCGAGTAGACATTGTCTCCAAGATTGTGCTGCTTGCACCACCAGGATAGGTTCGCCAAAACTGATTCGCGAGTTGGTATGTAGTTGTAGTGAGCATCGTTAGAAGCGAGCACGGTTCCTGCTCGGTGAAATATGACCTTGATCCTGATGTTTGAAGCGAGAACATACTGAGGTGCTGGAACAACTACTGGAGCAGGCTGCCAGTACAGGGGTATGTAAGTGGTATGTGGAAAGGAGACTACCAGAGTAGAAGGGATCCCTCTCGGCGCCATTGGGACGAGGTAATTCCCAAAGATTGGAGGTTGGAAGTAGAATGCCATTTTGTATAAAAGGTAGGCAACTAACACGGTTTGGAATTTACCACGGCATTTTTTCTTCTTTGTTTTTGATGCCTGTCGTGCCTCTTTATATAGTTCAGTTGAGGACGCTGTATCGTTGAATCACGAACATGGTGTATGTGAGTTGGTGATGTTTTGTGTGATGGCGTGACCATCTTGCTCGCATCACTACCTACCTACCCTACGTACTTGGGTATGCGACAACTTGGCTCTAGGTAATGATGATTCACGGTGTCAGACATCATAATTCTGTAATTGACTGTCATCAAGAGCTACCAGAGTCTCCTTTCCCCATGTTATAGCCCACCCTTGCATATTTTGCTTCACTTGATCACTGATTCATCAGACAGAAGCAACTTGTAGTGAGACAAACATCAGGGGCAAATCCATTTTACAAAGCAATTCTTGGGGGTTGAACAAGTAACCTTCTCATCAAATCATACATCTTAGACTGAGTCAAATTGTCTCCTTCCAAATTCGTTCATGCACTTTTCATGGGGGAAAGTGCGCATCATTCACACTTACCCGGTATCCGACGCTAGGCCTGCCTACCTACAGAATGAACCCGAAAGTTTTGCCTGTATCTTTCCACCTTAGGTGATGGATCAAGTCAAGTACACATACAACAAGATCTTCAACAAGATCTTGACTTCGTCTATTATCTCTCCGCTCTGCTCATCACCGACATAGGCAATGAATAATGTCTAGCGCAATAGCCTATTGAATAACAACTCCAAATATGGGAAATGCGCGATAATACAGATCCTGGCTGCGCCAAATCGTCACGCAGGGAGCTGTCTCTGACGTATCACATCCCACTAAGATCGACGGTCTTGCCTTGCTCCTCCTCATCACACAGCTGCGGTGACAGACTGCCTAGCCTATCTGCTTAGCTGGCTTGCGGGCCCCTACAAACTCTATCGATCGCTATTTTGGCGGAACGTCCACCGTTCGACCCATCACCGACGGCTGTGGCTGGCATTCAAGCAATTATTGTCCCATCGTTGTGGATAATGACATAAACGAGATACCACCGACCAGGGACAACTATCGCCCGTCAACTGTTAAATTGCGACTAAGGGAGAGGCAAGGTCTCGGCACTTGCTATGCCGTCTATAGCATGTTCAGACAGATATGCATATGGTACATACTAATAACGCACTCTCCCTGCAGCTTTCCAGCTGAACTTTGTCTGTCTCAGTGTAAGATGAAGCGGTCGGTGTCCTTGAAAGTTACCTGCCCTCCACAGTCGGACCGTCGGACTGACATATCAAAAGCGCCACATCCTCAACGTCCAGTTGTTAGTCTGCGATCTGCTGTATTCCGCATTGCCCCGGGTGTCATGCTCCGTTCAACCCGCCTGTTCGACAAATCCTCAACTTGCTGAAATGCCCTGATTGGAACATCGAATACTCGGTGGCGCGGAAGTTGTTTTTGCTTCTTACAACAACCCTTGCAAATTCAATATTAATTTCGCTCTTGGCCCTCGGATTGAGCGAATTCGAACTCCTTTTGTCATTTCTCGAGGCTCGACGACATATGAATAAAACCTAAGTTGGCCGACAACCCGCCGAATATCCAAACCACCCAGTTCGACACGGTCAAGCAGCAATGATACAATGACTACCACGATGAAAAAAGGCGGGATCCTTATTCCACCATGGTTCGAATACCATCAGCCAAGTTGCTCAGACTGGGCCATCGTCAGCATTGTTTTTGGTATGACACTCTGTCTGACCCTATTTGGACTTATCCGCGTGTCTATCCAAACATATAATCAATGGAAACGAGCCAAAAGAATTACCTTTTACATGGTTTTAATATGGCTTGAATTGATCTCTAGTGCAATTATTGGCGGTCTCGGTTGGGGTTATGTTCGTGGAACCATTCGTCCAGGGTATGTATAGTTCGCTTTCTATAACATTTACTGGCTAATAATTATCAAATAGCTTTCTAATATACTTCTTCATTTGTATGGAGCCCTGTACCAAGATGTACATATAAGCTAACATAAACAGTATTCCTCTGGGTGTTTCAGATTCATTGCATTATGCAAATTATTGTCAACAGAATCGCCCTTCTCCACGTTTCGCCAACTATTGTCCGACGATTGAAATGGGGCATTTTTAGTATTCTTGCTCTCATCAACATCTCAGTCTTTTGTATCTGGCTACCCGCTCGTCTTCAAATCAACCAAACCTATATCGATATTAACGATGTTTGGGATCGAATTGAGAAAGGCATTTTCGCAGTCATTGACCTGGCTCTGAACTTCTACTTTGTCTATCTTGTCCGTTCTTCTCTCATCGCATACGGTCTCAAAAAATACGTTGTGCTATATCGCTTCAATCTGATCATGGTGGTTATCTCCATCTCCATGGATGTAAGTGCGATCCATCGAGTACACTCTGCAGTGAAGCTGACTAGTATGGACATAGATCCTCATTATTGGTTCGATGTCATTACGGAACACCTTCTTGTATGTTAAAGCTCTCAAGTCAAGAAACTTATCTAACCGTGGAATAGATATGTTGAATTCCACCCCCTTGCATATCTTGTCAAGTTACACATTGAGCTGTCTATGGCCGAGCTTATCGCAAAAATTGTTAAAGCATCTGGGCCAAATCTAACCCCTTGTCGTTGCGCCTGCCACGATGATCCCAACCACATATTCCTCCATGAAATGGGATCTCGACATAGTGCTCCAGCAGCGACTAGCCTCACGTCTCCAACCACTGGAAGATTTCGTCGGTCTTGGCCAGTTTTCACAAAGAACATATACAACCGGGAGAAGCGACGTGGAGCAGGTCGACTTTTATCACTGACCTCAGCTCGGAAGACTCTTTCGCGGAAGAAGCCAACAACTGCTAAAGACAGCGAACCACATCAAGAAGCCTGGAAGTCAGACACCAACGTACTGAAAGACTGTGGCTCGCAAAGCATGCCAAGTTCCGTGGAACAATCTAATAAAGAATCACATTCCCATAACGACTGAGACGTAGCGATGGTACAACACCAATCCAACTGTCATCTTAAACACCCATTTTCTTGTTTCGGTAAACAGGTCGGCCCCACCGAACAACTACCGGTACCCCGGCTTTCCCCACACTCTCCACCAGGACAGACCGATAAGGCATTGCCGAACAGCGAGAGATATCTGCTGAAAGGCAAAGGGGGTACCAGAAAGTTCAGCCTCTGAGCTTCAGGGTACAAAAATACACAATCTGGAAGCCTGGTTTATAATGCTACAAGATGAATCACTGATATCATTCCTTCTATTGGCACTAAGTGTTCTGACGCCCGCAGGTCTTTGCCGGCGTTGTAGCATCTTTAGCTAACTGCCAGGGACACTTCCACACTAATGACTACTGAAAGAGTGATACTCACGAATACGAGGTCTCGAATGTTAGAATGAAGTCTTTTGAACAACCTACTCTTGAGCAGGGTAAAGGGGTCAGGATTCCCAAAAGCGTGTCTTACACACAGATATTATTCCGACGCCAACTGGGACAATACAGTCAATCAAATACTCTTAATCTGATCACGATAGCTTATTGGAATATAGTTGTTATGTCTTTTGATATCATTGTTTGTAGAGACGCTGATTGTTACCTAGCCTAATCCGCTATTAGACAAATAGCAAAAGAACGCCGTTGATCCTGTACAGAGCCATGCCCAAGTCCTTTCGTCGTGCCTTTATAACACTATGCCGCATATGTTTTTTGTTTCCGAACACTTGGTTCCGGCAGATATCATTCAAGCCCCCCCTTATAGCAAATAGTCGTAGAATGTTCCCAAAACATGCTTTGTCGTTTCGTCATGCTCTTAAATCTGTTCCAGATGTGTGCTCATTTCAGTTCATAAAACAGATTTGCGCTAAACATCGAGACACTATGTACCTCCGAAATATAGGTCTTCCACCTGGCCTCATCGCTGATGCTGTAACATTGATTACATGACACCAGGAGCCGGGTTCTCGTGCTTGGCAGTACTGCCCTTGCCTCTCCATGTGCTGACGGCAGGGATGTTAGCCTCATAGCGGACTTCCTCAGTGCCATAGGCGCCAGGTGTGAGCTTGATCAGTGTGTGGAGAGGCACGTTCATCCAAGGGCTCTTGGACTGGTCCTTCTTCATGAAGTATGCATAGATACACCGAAGCACAGCCTGATGAGTGACAATCAGGATATCCTCACTGCGTTCAAGTTCCATGATAATGGGCTCAAGACGGATGACAACGTCGCGGTATGACTCTCCGCCACGGTAGCGATAGTTGTATTTGTCTTCGTCGCGTGCGGCAAAGTCCTCAGGGTACCGGTCCTTGATTTCCTGGTATGTTAAGCCGTCACACACGCCTGAGTCAAGCTCATCAAGTGCCTTCCACTGGAGTTGGTTATAGTGGTCAGGAAGGAAGCGAGCAGTGGCAATAGTTCGTCGCAAAGTCGATGTCCATACTGTGAGTGGGCGATCATCCTATCTAATGTTAGGCAAGCACAGAATATTTGGAGATAGGATAAACACTTACACCGACTGATTTTCGGACAAGCTCGGGTAGCTTTCTGGCGTACTGCTCGCCACGGGGTGAAAGAAGTGTATCACCACCAATTCTGCCATCGATGTTGTACAATGATTCGCCGTGCTAATAATCTTGTTAGCATATTTCCAACGATAAAGACTAATTTTCTCACCCTTGACAGCCAGACAGAGCGTGGTCGGATGTGGAGGTTCATGAGGTAGTAGACGATTCGGCTTTGAAGGTAATCCTTGATTCGGCTGATGATGACTTGCTTGCCAACATCCATGATCTTGAGGTAAGTCAAATGTGACTCCTTACCATCAGCGTCAATGGTGCAGTACACCTTCTCATAGTTTCGAATGCGGTTGCGAAAATCAAGGGCAGCAGTCTCGGGGTCCTGGCCGCGGTAGTCTGGGCTGGTTGTCTTGACATCGCGAATGTTGGCCATGATGAGTTCTTCATCGTCGCACTTGCTCTCAACGAAGAGAACCTCAACACCATTCTCGTTACAAACTTCCAAAACCCACTTGCGGCGCTCCAAAGTTGAGTTCGTAGCATCAAGTATACCAACAATACCGCCAGAGCGGAACCAGGCTAGCATATCTGCAACGGCAGCTTCGGCGGCGGCGCGGCGGGTGCGCTCCCCCTCAGGGTTATTGATATCGAAAAAGTCGGCCGTGGGCTGGGGGGCGTCATTGCGGCGATAGTTGCCGACGTTGAATGTTTGAGCTGGGATAGAGAGCCATTGGAGATATCGCTGGGCTACGGAATTGGTCGATTAGCGACCGCAAAAGGGATCGCCTGCGGACAGTGACAAAACTTACCTCGTTGGGCGATATAACTCTTGCCTCTGGCTGGAAGACCGACCATGACCACACAGATCCTGGTATCTTCGGCCTGGACGCCAACGCCGTTGGTTCGAGAAGGCATTGTGATTAGCTGGGGTGTAAGTTGGGCGGTGTGAACTGAGTATGACTGCTATTGAGTAGACAGATCAAGGTCTGGGAACGACAAGAGCTTGGAAGTGATCAGATATGATGAGGCTCCAATACTGCAGACACATGAAATGGGGAACAAAGCAAAATGGCAATGGCCCAATCGACGATGACTGACAGAAGGTCAGGCAAGGCAAGGCAGGCAGTAATCGCGTTGACCGAGGTAGAGTGTGAAGAAGAAAGACCGGCCTGAATGACTTGCTCCCGCTTGTTGGTGATTGGATCCAGAGACAGTTCAGCTGAGATCAAACGAGGAAGGTACGGCAAATAGAATACAATAGATGTTCCTTCTTAAGTTTAACAAGTCGATGACACAACAAATTGACCCCAGATAAAGTGGAAGTGGTCGAGTCAAACCAAGTCAAGGTACCGTAAACGTGGTTCCGCTTGTAGTGGAGAATTCGTTTGTAGATACAACGATTCACCTCCGTTCTGTGTTTGTTGACAGGCTCAGTTTGTCTTCTTGGTCGCAACAGAGACCAACAAACGAACGACCTTGGATGTGATCTGCAGCACAAAGCAAAGCTACCCGGAGCAATGGAGCCAGAACTTGGGGGAGGAACTGTTTCGATATGAGGTGAGGGGGACGGGGGGATGGATGAGGGGTTGTAATTTATGGACGAAGGGAACAGAATTGGACTGGACAGAAGCTACTTCAGCTAGCTGGTAATATGATATGCACAATATCAAGCTGTGCGAGGGGAGACTGAAGTTTAAGAGAATAAGACGAGGTCAAGTGACGAAAACCCAAGGTGAGGTAAGGTAAAAGGGTAAGGATAGGTACAGTAGCGTAAAGACAAGGTAAAGAGGTATGGGTATGGTATCCCCGATCAGTAGCTCGGAATTTAGATTGATGGACAGACCTGACTTGATATTGAGTACTAATATCAGACCGACACCTGATTGATTGACTGGTTATTATACAGATACTGACATAACTATTGCGGTACTGTTTAGTCAAGGTAACCACTCCATCGCAAAACACGACCGAGAAAAAAATATGATTGAACATGCGGCTTCCATCGTCTTTTCCCAAGGTCGCGGCTCCATCATGAATGACGATGAAATGGAGTCAGGCCAATGGGATTACGTCGCTGCCCCGCCAAAGCCCGCGTTCATGATCCACTACCGCGGGTCAGAAACACCCCCGGCCGCTCGGCATGGACGCCGTGTGTGCCTGTAGAATTCCAGGCCCGGGACGGCCAGCAAAGCCCTGTAAGTCATAGAGGTCTCTGCCTATCCACCCTGCAAATTTCTATTCTCTTCACCGATGACAAGGGGAGGAAAGCTGTACTCCGGGCGTAAAGCTGCCAGAATAGAACGCTGTAAGTTACCTAGACTAGAGCCTTAGCTAGCCCCTCCATAGCTTAACCCTCACTGCAGCTGTCTCGTGGTGGTGCATCTCCGGATCCTCCCGGTCTAATTCCGAGCCAGGCAATCAACTGTCAGATATTCTCCTTGTCAGGAAAGAGTCGAGACAAACGGCGAAAAAAAAGGGTGCAGCAATATGTAAGCCACAATTAACTTTGCAAAGTAATAAATAACTATCCTTGTTGTGCGCATTTAGGCATTTCTCCCCAGGCGCCGACAAGAGGCCGAAACACTACTCTACTGCACCTCTAGTAGACCGGCATGGGACTTTGAGATCCGAATCTCATCGCTTTCTTGTCCCGTGCTCTCTCCCGGCCCGTCAGCCTCAAACAACGGCGTCCGGGGTGAGCTGCAGGAACCGCCACAGACGATGGACAGTCCACGAGACCCTTTGATGGTCCGGGTCTGTCCGAGTTGGCGCCACTCGCATCTATCTATGTACTGCGTTGCTGCGATATCATGACTTTAAAAGATGGACCAGTTGCCGGTCCCCGGAATTGGTTCTCGACCGACTCCTGCGTCGTAACGCGTGTTGTACCTGGGGTTATCCGTCTTCTGACCTCGTCTTTCATTCGATTTAACGTTGTGGTGTGATATGATGAATGCACTTTCAGGTCCCGAAACTCGAGACGTGGGGTCCCCCTCTTCACCCCAGGTTTGGATCGTTTGCCAGGTCATGTACTACAGTACTTACACCGCTTCATGGCCTCACGATAACAAACCTTGAGTGAATCGGATTCGCTCGCTTGAAAGATGAGAAACAGCTTGAGCACAGTCAACAAACTCCAACATCAAATCCGGAAGCTGTAACAAAAACAGATCAGAACCCCGTACCTTGCTAAAAGCTTAGGTTTTTGAACGACTTTTTATTTGTAGTGGCGACGGGTAGACATCTGCGTCGCCTGTCATGTGCTCTCACTTGTAATGACAAACTCGAAGTGAAGAATAAACAAGTGGTGAGACCTTTCCACGAGAGGTTCGGCGGGTACCTTGTGTCCAATCTTGTGACTGAGACCAAGTTCTTGATGTTCAGTACGGCGGTAGACAAGTAGAAACAGAGGTGACAAACAGTGGGAACTGTGACCATGAGCTTACATTCAGTGGCTGGCTGGTTATCGCGACAAGTCTTCCTTCCCATCTATAACGTTTTATTTCACCACTGTATACTTACTACTCAACCATGTCGCACAGTAGGTAAGATAGCAGGATGGAAGTCTTGTGTCAGTACCTCAAACAGCTCTTTGACCCTGGCATATACAAAGCGCCGTTGGGGTAAGAGATTGTATTTAGGTCCATGTGTATCTGATTGTACTCCTATGCGTGTTAGCTCTTCACATAAGATAAAATAAGAGCTCTGGACACCATACACCACTACAAACTGGAGATCTCGGCAGCACGTGCCATTAGGATTTCACTTGTTTCTCTCGCCCTGCATAGCAACTTGATCTTAGTACCGTCTAGTCGAGAACATAATGAATGTTCCTGATTTTCTCCTCCCGCTAATGTGTTTTGACGCCAACTGGTCGTGTTGGCTAGTCCCTAGAATAGAACCGCATTTCTGCACCGCCAACATCGAAGACAGCCACGACATTCTGCAAGAACACATCACCCAAGACATACGGTCCAGATCTACCAGTCGAAATAGCCAAAGCACACTTTTCGTTGGACGGATCAGTGAGTTCTTGGTAGATCATGTTGGCTGGATTAATCCAGAAGTGAACGCCTGAAATAATGACTGCGAACCGAGGGGGGATAGCTTTGCAGTCAACAAAATAGGCTCCCCATTGAACCATATAAGTAGCGGGAGGATCAAACGACCTTGCGATGGCTTCAGCCAATGCTTCAAGCTGTGGTCAGCGAAATACTGTTTGAATGCACCACAGGGTTTGACTAACGAGGAGGAAGAAGCATCATGGTAGTACCTGTATCAACGATATAGGGATACCTTCCCGTGTCTGTAGTACTTCCCCATTGAAGGCCATCTGGAATTATGGTATAAAACGAGGGTCTCCAAGCTGTGACATCGCGTTCAACAAGTTTTGCCTGCCAACCTGTTAGCACTTCTAAATGAGAAGAAATCTGTTGCGAAGCCAAGCCGACTAACAATGATGAGGTCTGTGGATGCAAAGGACTTAGGATGCCAGTGCATAGGGGGAAGACCGCCCCATGACAGTATACCGTCGCTGGTGTTTCTTTCGATAGTGACGCTGAAAATAGGGTCGATTAATCCTTGTGAGATAGCGTTGGTCAACCATGGAGTGTAAGGATAAGTGTTCCATTCCGAATCATCGACCGGATCACTTGGGTCGCCAAGATAGGCGCTTGTGAGTGATGGGTAAGCAAGCCCGAGAACTCCAATAGTGACGTTGTCGCCGTGCCAGTATGCTCTACTGGCTAATCCCACTTGCTGCCCGGAAACTGGCACGCCTCCGCATGCGATACCAGAGGTACCCATGGGGCCTGCCACATCTTCTCCAGAGCCATAGCGTCGATGGAAGTACACTTCAGAAATGTCGTGGAGAAAGCCTTGGATGTGAGGCTGTCCGAAATTACACGCAGCTTGATTGCGTTTGTCGCCCGCGCTGTTTTCGCACCTAAAGCCGGTTTTGGCGGCCCATGTATCTGAGCTTCCAGTATCAAAGATTAGCCAAACTGGAGTCTGATCCCAAGTGCATTGGATTGCATAGGCAGTTGAGAAAGCACCGACAGCGGTGACATTCTGGTGACGAGTTTCCTCTTCATGTGGCTGGCCCGGTCGTGTGAGAAGGGAGAGCGAGGACCTTGGGTAGGCATCAACATTGGGTTTGAGCTTCTTTAGTCGTGACACATATACGCTAGTTCTGTCTGTGGACTTGCTGGCGGAGAGAGCCCTGGCTCGTTCGAAGGAGAATCCATTCAGTAATGTCGACAGATCCCAGCTTTCCGGCCCTGCTTCATTCTCCACCACAGCAGAAATCACAGGACATAGGATGCTCGCTATAAGGAGCCAGACCAGGTGAAGCAGCCCCATGTTAGCGATGTGTAGGTGCAAGAGGGTAGGTGTGCGAAGAGAGAGTGATAGAGTTGTGGGATATCTTAGGCAGAGGGCGAGGGTGCCTTGGGTAAAGGGGGTTGATGTTCCGAGACGAAAGTTTTGAAGCAAATGGTTATACAGAGAGTTGTCAACCGGCTGCCTGACAGTGCCTTAGGGGTGCCTTCCTTCGCAGGTGGAAAGTTGCCTGCTTAATCTCGGGACTAGGTGTCACGAGGAAGGTGCTACTCAGACCTCAAGAGGTACCTGCCATATAACCAAAGGCTACTAGGTTGTAATGATTTCGACAGCCAACTTGACCTACTAAGGTACTAAGATACTAAGAGTCGCACGCAAGATCCAGAACCAAAGAGATAACACTCCTTAGTGGTATGTACATGAGATTAGTTATCGCGTTCTGGCACTCATACGCAAGTTACCGAAGGGAGAGACACGAGTTGAGCATGCAGAGAACCCACAGATATGTGTCACAACCACGTAACTCTTATTAGGCATGTCCAAGAGAAACAGGATCTCAGTTGATGGCCAGAATATGCGAGAAGATAAGACATCGCAGTCAATCTTAATCTTTTGGCATCTCGGTTCGAACAACCTAGAACTCCACGTTCTCGTCCTTAACTCTAACATCGGCCAAGTTGTTCTTTTGATTCAATGTCAAGTTATGAAGCAAGATCTCAAATATTTGACTGTTGCATGTTTGATAACACCAAAGCCGAGACGACAGACAGATAGCTTATGTCTCCAACGCTTCACGACGCAACAACTTCAATCCCCTTTTGGAAGGTGACTTCCCATAAAAACGGTGGCTATTCATGATAAAACTTCCATCCAACACCTTGCTATTTGATAGGTTGTCAAATGTATAATTAGTGTCTCCCGCATCCAGTGGCGCTGCGGAGAACAACGACCAACTGACTAACTTAGTAGCTCCAGAAAACTACACGAGCCAAACTCCCCGTTCATCCTTGCATAACGACCCAAATACTTTGTAGAATGAAACCTGGCTCTTCCAGTTCTACATAATCTATCTAGTCGAGATGGCATATGTGTACGACTCCAAACTCCGCACCTCACAATCCAAATACAAAGACCCTTTTTCCAGAACGGGAATGAAATGGCTGGCCATACACTCCTCATCGTCGGATTTTACGCACTACCATAGGCTAAGCAAACCCAGTAAAGCGAAAACCGGGCTCAGGGGTGCTTACGCTGTCAGCATCTTGTTGCATCTTGGTAGGGCTGACAAGCGGCGATAACAATGCAACACTACAGCGCTACAACTGATTCCTTTTTGGCTGAGCTGAACATCGTGATGGTATTGATTGGATCAGGAGAGAGGAGCGATGAATTAAAATTCTGAATCCCTGAATTCCTTGTGTCCAGCTTGCCTATCGTGGGCTCGAGTTAGTCTTACTGTAAGCCAGCTAATGTACCTGCTTGAGGTGGGTTTCCAAACGGTGGAGTTTGCATCGCCTACTGATAGTAGCAGGCTACTAATCTTGTGTTATGACACAAAATGAGTATGGAGACTTGGGATGATTTTAAAATATAAAGGTAGGTGTTTTGGTCACTTTTTAGTTGGTTCTTGCCAGACCTCTACCACCTCCTTCTCTCTGCCTCTGATCACAGACACCTTCTTCTTATCCCAAATTTCTCACTAGCATCACGAACATGCCGATCCTCTCTTCTAGTATAGCCGAACCAGTAACTGGTCAAACAGTTAGCACTGAGAGACCTCATCTCGTTATCGGCGCCACTCCTGTAGATGGCCACACATACCCTTTGATCCGCATTGCAGAAGACCTTATCTGCCGCGGTTTCGAGGTCACTTTCATCGGAGGTGACCAGTTCGAAACCGCCATCACAAAGATCGGCGCGAAGCATGTTAGCGTCAGACCTATTTTCAATCCCAAGTTTATAGCAGAGCGTGAGGCCATCCCTGCCGGCCTTCCTCGGTTACTGTACGATATTAGGCATGTCTTTACTGGCGAGACTCCGTATCGCTGGGAAATACTTAAGGGAGTCCTCGAGGATATACGTGCCAAAAACCCAGAGCGTGAGGTGATTGTCATGCCTGAGACATGCTTCATGGGTGCCAACCCCATTTCCCTTGGTGCACCTCTTCCCAAGGGCTATACTACGCGGCCTAAGGTGATTAATTTGAATCCCATCCCCTATATGGCCACGAGCATCGACACTGCTCCTTTTGGGCCCGGTCTTCCTCCCGATTCTACCGTATCTGGCCGTGCACGAAACCAGTTTATGAACCAGATGATGGTTGGCGGTCCCTTTGCCCAAGTCATCTCCCATCAGGATGAAGTTCTGAAGGAGCTTGGGGCCACCGAGATTCTCGAGCCTCAAGTTCCTTTCCATCATTGGGTGCTCATGCACGACTTGACTCTCCAGTTATGCCCTCCTAGCCTCGAGTACCATCGGTCTGATATGCCCTCTAATGTCAAGTTTGCTGGCTGCTTGACACCAAAACCCATCCCTAACGACTTTGTTTATCCTGCTTGGTGGGATGACGTGAGACGTGGAGACCGTCGGATTATTGTCGTGACTCAGGGCACGATTGCACAAGACGCTTCCAACCTCATCATTCCTACCATGGCGGCTCTATCTGATCGAGACGATCTACTTGTCGTAGCCATTCTCGGCCGAGAGGGCGCGGCTCTTCCCGAGGACACGATCATACCCTCGAACACCCGTGTCATCGATTATCTTCCTTATGATGTTCTCCTGCCTCACGCTTCCGTGTTCGTCATGAACGCTGGTTATGGTGGTTTCCTCCACGGTATAACTAATGGAGTTCCTTTGGTTCTTGCAGGCGAGAGCGAGGACAAACAGGAGATTGCCATGCGTGGAGAGTGGAGCGGTGTCGCGGTCAACTTACGAACAGGACAACCTACTTCTGATCTGGTAAGAGAGGGTGTTGAGCGGATTCTTTCTGATGATAGCTTCAAGAAGAGAGTTGATGAGATCAAAGCGGAGAATGAAGCAATGCATGTACACGATTTTATAGAAGAGCAGGTTATGTCTATCGGAGATTTGAAGGCATAATGAACAGTTTCGTTTGTGTGGGAAGGGTTCTAGTATTAGAGTAGAATTTTCAAGTTTATGCAGTCTTCGATTGATCAATTGGCGATTCACGGAGAAGAAGTCGCCGAATGCGACGTTGTTTTTGGTCCCGTTCCTCCGTCCGGCTCCGGTTCCAACGGAGCTTCGGACTGTCAATTTAATGTATCCGAGGGTCCCAAACATTCATAGGACATAGTGCCTGGGCGTTCCTACATAAACAGCTTCACTTCCCTTACTCTCGAATACAATTTTAGTATACATGTTCCTGCAGGAACTAAATATCCATTATGTCTACCGTCAAAGAATCACCCCTGGCCTTTATGGAAGAGCTTGACAGCCCATCTGTGTTGTATCACCGCCCAAAAGAATCAGCATCAACCCTCAATTCTGACGATCCTTCTCTTATCATCGTTCTATCCTGGTCGAATGCTCGCGAAGTTCACATAGCAAAGTATATTTCCGAGTATCGTGCTATCTATCCAACATCTGCTATATTGCTATTCCGATCTTCTCCCAAGCTCTTTATGCAACCCAAACGCCGTCGCACTCTCTTCGAAGCTGCCACACCAATCCTTAAATCTCTTGCCAATACAGAAGATAACATGCCTCACTTTCTGCTCCACGTCTTCTCTAACGGTGGAGTTAGCTCTGCTGTTACCTTGTGGGAGCAATGGGAAGCTGCACTTGGAAGCGAGCCAGTTCCTCGACATGCCGTTGTGATGGACTCTTGCCCAGGTTACTTCCACTGGAAACGCGATCACCATGTGATTTCTTTGGACTTTCCGTGGTATATGTCGCCTCTCATTTGGGTAATCATGGCCGTTGGTGGGCTATACTGTATTTTAATATTTGGAGCCATACCGCATAAGCCTAATGCCATGGCGCTCAACACCTCACAGAGGACAAGCCGAGAAACGATGAGAGCATATCTATACGGCGATGCGGATCTGTCCGTTTCTTTTGAGGACATTGAGTCTCATGCAGCAGAGGCAAAGAAGAATGGTGCGAACGTTAGAGCAGAATTGTTCAAGGGAGGCACCCATGTTGCTCACGTCAGAGTTGATGCAGGTAGATACTGGAAGGTTGTTCGAGAGACCTGGGCAGGGAAAGGTTGTATGAAGTAGAAAGTATTGGGGTTGGGTAGTCCTGCGGAATGGATAAAGCACATACACATATATTACATCCACATCTCGTGTCCTTGAAACAAATAAACACCCTTCATTCATGAACCCAATACCCGATCAATTATCTTTTCTGCCAATTAGTTCGCGGATAGAGCGATGATGAAAATATAACGCCAATAGCCCACAGATATAGTTAATAATTTACAGGTCCCAAAAGTAACGCCCTCCATCATGTGTAATGCAAGCTCAAATCCTCTGTCTCTTATAATTACCGCCTGAACTCGAACTTGAACCTTCTCCGTTGGTAGAACTTCTTTTACCCAGGCTGCTCTGGGTGTAAGATGTCTGCTGAAACAGCATCATATGGCTGTCATCCATACCAACGCCCTCGTCCTCTTCACGGCATACAGAGCATTCCTGGTTAAAGCTGTGCTCCTCCACTAGAATACCACGCTGACATCCACCGAACCATCCCATGTTTTTGGCGTCAAGACAATTTAGCTCTTGTGTCAAGTCAACCCAGGTTTGAAGCGAGCCACAGGCTGTGCAGTGCCCTCTGAATATTATCATTCGACACATTATGTTGTATGAGAAAGACAGTCGACTGTATCTCGACGATGAAATGAGTGACGAAGCGTCGAAAATTGAGTTTGGGAACTAGTGGTTGATGGTCAGCAAAGATAAGAGAGCTGAGATATCGGGATACGGACGTACTGAGAAATAGCTGCCAATGATGTTTGACTCTTGTAGTGGAAATTTTCGCGATGTCTCAGTGGGATAAAACAACGGATACCGAGTTGATGTCTTGAACAAGCGATGCTTTGTAACGTCAGAAGCGAGACAACAGCCGTGCTCGAGCAAGCCACAATGCAACGTCCGAGCGTGATGCAGATGACGATCAACCGAGTGAGGGGAAATCAGAAGAATAAAATAGATTTCGGCAGTTCTCGAGAGTAATAATGAGCTTTTTCTTTCGCGTCGTGTCGACGTGTTGGTCGAGTTACATTAATTGATAAGCTACCAACAGGATGAGAAGGACTGATGCTAATGAGAGAAAGTATAGGATTTGTTGTTCCAAACTCGGAATTGAACATGCTAGGTATTGTAAAGTACTGAGTAAAAGCAAAGGAGAATTGGGATATTAATATTGAAGCACAAGAGAAATGCGCGATACGGCTTACACCGACTGATCTGGTCATATTCAAATAAGGTGGATGGATGGGCGGCCAACTTTAAAAGCTCCTTTCTCCATACCTTTTCAAACGTCACCAGTACGAAATAAGAAATGGGAATAAGATAAAAAATGTAGTCAAACGCATGCCATGTCCCCGAAACGGATTCGCAGTGATCTTGGCGCGCCTCCATCGATATCTTGAGCTTTCAACTACTTAGTCTATTAACTAGTTCTAAACTTGACCGCGTACCTCTCGGACGGAAATTATACATACCATCGTCGTCTTTCTGGTTATTATCTCCCAGTTAAGTTACTTGCTTTTTACCCCTTGGCTTTTGCGGCAATAAGCTTTCCACACAACAAGCTTTCGCCACTAAAGACTGGGACTAGTAAGAGCCTCGAAGCCGTTCAGCTTCACTGCCACTGCCACCACCGCCATAGGGCGGCGATCCATAATCCAAGTGTCTCAAGAAAGTTCTAGACCTCAAGCTTCGGGCTGAGGAATTCTTCTCTCGGTTGTTCTAGATTTTATTCTAGAAAACTTCGGAGCTTCCGCCTTGTTTCTTTGCTTCTGCCACTGACTTCATAGCACAAAACACCACTTGTAGTTAAAACACTTATTTGTAATTCTGAGAAGGTGGTAAAATCGTCAATATGTGTGTGTATGTGCTCCCTGTTAGAGCAAGCAAGCCAGGGTCAATAACGAGGAGGCTTGACTGTCCAACTCATCGGTATCCCGCTCTTCAGCGCCGCGCTCCCGAAAGTCTGACGCCTTGAAAGCGAAACAAGAGACTAAGAAACGATCACCCATCAACCAACACATACTATGCATGACGATCCTGCTTCTTCGGTCACGACAGACTCTCTTGGCAAGCATTGAGATTCTACCATCTCCTCGGGTCGCTTCAACGCTGCACGACGTTGCATGGCAACAGCCTTTCGCGGCTCGCCCTTTTCCCCCAGACTGGGAAGGGAGTTTCATAAAAGGGATGCGATTCCTAGTTCTTGGTTTGAGATCGTCGCTACCTACTGTAAGCTTATCATCGATGCTGCAAATCACTCAGATTTTGGGGACCAATCACTAGATCTACCGAGCTATGGCAGTGGGCGGCCAGAACAGAGGAGTTCTGATCAGCCTCATCTACGAAATGTTGCTGGTCATCTCTGGCCGCGCCAAGACTGAGGGTGCTTTGCTTTGCAGAGCAACGTCTGTGATACACCTATCGACGTTCTTAGTTCACTGACTACTGCTGTTACAAAGATCCATTGACCAACTGTTAGCATTACCAAAAGCGGCTTCGCACCATTATGACATCTTAACCCGCGGTGCCTGACATGATATGACAAGCTACTACTGCAAGCTAACATTAGTCAATTCGAGTCAGATGGTACTAACAAGCCCAAACTCCGAAACTTGTTCAGTCCATCGTCGGCACTGGAATTCTCGAGACATCCACCGGGTTCTTGATAAAAACCCGCTCGTTGCAGCCCTGCCGCTAATCGTCCCCGCGGCGTCATCTCAGGTACGCAACAAACGTTCCACGGGCGTAGTCGAAGCTTCTCTCACACTTCTCTCGTCGGTTTTTATGCTTCTGGGCTGAGAGTCCGTCGGTTTCACACAGAGACCTTGTTGATATCTGGTTAAGCCGTACCGTGAACTCTTTCTTACCTAGGTAGTATGAGTGGTGCCGTAGTAAAACGGAGTAGACGTTTGGGGTCTAGCAGTCATCACGACGGACATCTTCAAGACCTTGCCCGGCGGGTTTGCTCCTTTTGGAAGTATCTGGTAGAACGGGTCCTAGGTGTCGACATCAGTGGGAAGTTTGGTCATTCGTTAGATCAGCTCTTGGGACATTTGTCTGTTGCATTCTAGCTAGATTTGGGCAGGCCTCTAAAGGATAAAGAGATTGCCAAACTTTCAATGCGATGTTGATTATGTTGTCGTCCTCATGGCTCCTGCTTACTGCAGAGGCATCCAAGGGGTCATAAAGCAGGGCTATCATGTGGCCAGCATTCTTATCCCAGACTCAGAAGACGATCGATGGCGGAGTGAATGCCAAATCACCGTTACTCCACACATTTCTTTCATAGTTCACTCTAAATGCAAGGGCACGTTATTAGAAACTCGTGGAATCCCACGGTTGTAGAAGGCTAACAATATGTTAAGGTGGTAATACAATACAACTAAAACCCCAACTCCATTTCTCCAATCCCCCCGTCCCAAGAAGATACATTCCGTTTCCTCATGTCATGCATGCAATGATGAGAAATAGTCCGGAGTTGAAGCCAGACTCAAAGAAATCGAAGATGAAAGCGTAGCCCGCCAATGTAGGTGGCGAATAGGCTCCATGCGCACGGCACGCAACACACATGCAGATACAACGAAACCACTTGCACGACAATCGATTTCATCCAAGAACACACAGGTTTGGTTGGAGGAGGGTATAAGTACGATCAGACCCACGTACAGCAAGACACTACTGTCTAGTTCGAGTTGAGATGTGACTTTCAAGAGATTCAAATGACCAGTTCACAACTCAGCCGCATCACGACAGATTGCAGATTTCAGGATGAACGCCAGATCCATGGATGAACAGGCATCAAAGATCGCACATGTCATCACTGCGTTAGTCGTGAGCCGTCAAACCACAAGCATCATGATTGCGAGAAAGCCCACAGGGTACGAGACCTGCAGACTGTGTTCGTAGAAGCATTCAGCACCGAGTCGAGATAGCGCCTAGAAAAAATCGGATAAGGACGAAGCAGTACGGTCATGGACGTTGCACTTGCTATGCATCCCAGTATTAATGTCGTCAAAGACAGTCGAGTCAAATGATATACGTCATCAAAGAAGTTGAGTCCAAGTAGTTCTCAGGAAACGGAAACGAAAAGGTATGCTGTACAGTCGTGGGTCGTATCAACAGGCCATGAGGTGTCAAGAGTGTCAAAGGCATTGGCATGGTGTCAATCGAACCACAGACAGTGCCCTCACTCCGCGGCAGTTGCGAAGAAGAGCTCGATCAAGGTCACCCAAGCACGCGCGAGCAGACAAGAGAGACATCACTATGCCCCTGGTGCAGGAGCGCCGGCAGGGGGGGCACCTTGACCACCTTGCTGTTGCTGGAACACCAAAGACTGGTACCACAACGCAATGTAGTTTTGGTAGCCACCGTCTGTTTCAGTTAGTATCGATCGAGACATAGAGACTTTGTCAAAGACTTACACTGGGCATATGGATCTGATCCGTCGCCTGAAGCCTGTTGAGGAGGCTGGTTAGTAGGTGCACTGGGCGTTTGCTGCTGAGAGTAGCTAGGCCTGTCAAGATCCTGGTGTCCACGGCCACCGCCGCCGGCACGTGGACCACTCCCTTTCTGTCGCTACAAATGTTAGGCGTTGAACAAAGGACACTGTGATGGGATAGAACATACCACTGCATCCACCTTTTCATCGATAGCCTGCTTAGCTCGGGCAATGCTATCGCGAGAACCGATCAAGGCAATCTCCCTCTGGGTCTCACCAGGTCCAGAAGATTGGGCGACATTAATCTTACATCCAGTGGTGTTCTGCATCTCACGGATTGTCTCACCACCTTTACCGATGATCATACCTACCGCATCCGAAGGCACATAGACAGCGTCGTTGATCTTGTCAGGGCCACCCGAACCGCCCATATCCCGTTGCTGAGGACCATCATGGCGGGCAGGAGGGGCGGATCCTCCACCACCACCAAGCCTCTTGACGGGCGGAGGCGCATCGCCTCGACTATCACTGTCTACGATTTCCATGATGAAATCCTTAGCACGAGCAGCAGCCTCGCGGGTACCGATGAGGTTGACAGGTCGTAATCCATTTACGCTCTTGGATTCACCAACAATATTGATGTGACAGCCGGAGCGCTCTTGAAGATCACGGATTGTTTCTCCACCACGTCCAATGATCAAGCCGACTGTCCTATCAGGGACCATGATTTGCATGTGGTCTTCTCCTTCACGAAGAGCGGTTGCGCCGCCCTTGTTGGGATCGCGAGGCTTCTCGGGGCGGTTAAGAGCGCCCATGCCGCTGTCCTCTATGATACGGTTGATCGCATCCTTCACTTCACCGCGGCGGTGTCTAGGCCCAGAGATTTTGCACTGCCTATAAGGACCCGGGCCACCATCCGTTGGGGCCAAAAATTGGACACGGCAGTTAGAGTCTGCTTCTATACGTCGAAGATTCTCTCCTTGCCTGCCAATAATAAGGCCCACCAAGCTCGACTCGATTTGAATAGTTTCGGAGTTATCATCTCCCCCTCTCAATGGGGACCTCTCGCGTCCATTTCCTTCTCGAGGGGAGAAGTTGCGACCGCGGGGACCGGGCGAGTAAGAACGATCCCGGTCATAGCCTCGACCATGTGAGCCGCGGTCACCACCGCGCCGCTCATCTCTGTAGGGGTTCACGCCGTCACGAAACTCATCGCGAGCAGGAGATCGCGATCGTGAACGGTTGTATCCTCGATCAGGTCCTCGGTTTTCGGAAGCGTAAACTAAGGGACGGTCGTAAGATGTGACTCCTTTCTCGGCGGCGTAAGCCTTGGCTTGAGCGATCGCATCGGTAATACTCAATGTGCCTGAATTAATAGGCCGAATCGAGCTCAAGTCGAGGTTTCCGCTAGAAGATGGTGCAGGAAGACCATTGTAGCCAGGGGCGCCATATCCGCCGGCGTTCATAGGCGGTTGCTGATATGCGGCCGTGGGCTGCGTAGACGCGGGCGGGGGAGGGTATGCCTGACTGGGGGCGCCAGGTGGTGTCTGGGTGGGTGTTCCTGTCGGGGGTCGCTGGGATGCTACGAACAAGTCAGTAAGCACGAATGACCTGAAATCTGTTAGTTCTCTTCACTTACCGAGCGCGGCCAGAATACTCTGGATATCAGGGCGGGAGTCCGTCATGTTGCTGGTGGTGGAGTTGAACAACAAGCAGCACAAGAGAAGAAACTAGTTTTTGCCGTGGAGATATACCAGAAAATGGTGGACTCGATAATTCAACAAAAAATAAAGTCTAGCTTAGCTCGGAGATGGTAATTTATACCAAAGGCAACAGATAAGCTTTTCTAACGCAGATGTCGCGACGAATCGACGGATCTGCCGGTAAAGTTCTGAGGTTGAGGTGGAAATCAAAGATTTGCGATGACAAGACCAATGCTGATGACGAAAGAAAGGATATTGACAGATCGCCAATAAATGTCTCGGGTCGCGTAACAAGGCTGATGCGATCGCGACGGTAGTGAGATATAGAGTCTCTGGCCACGAAAAGGGTGATGTCTCGAAAGCGCAGATGAGATTGAGGAGGGAGGAATCTGTGGAAGAATCAGTGGAGGTTCATAGAAATGAAATGGAGACGACCCGAGCGCGAAGGTACAGTGCCTACAGTACCTGCAGTGTAGCGTGACTAAAGGCTAAACCATATTGGGAACTTGGGTGACAATCCTCCACTACTAACGTACATTACAGAAAACCCTGAGCGAATATTTGGGTCTCCATTTGCGATGCAAAACTTTATGCTGGAATTTATTGAAGGTTTCGGTTTCGATTTTAAAGTCGAAGACAATACTCCGTATATTTTCAAAATTGTAGGGCACGAAGAGCAACCTTATTTTCAAACAACAAGCTAAACAGCCTGCTTCTGCTTTCCCCACACAACCAGACCCAAGAAGCCAGCACCAAGTCAGTCAATCTGCCCAGCTTTTCCTATACGCCCTGATACTCTGTGCCTACTATCTCCTGCATCTCGATCAATTCATCTCACACTGCTACCCATCTAATGAGTTCTCTTTTGGGAGAGACACAGACGTACATGACACTAGTCCTGTAATAGCAAGCTTACAACAACATTTGCCGCTGCTCCACTGCGGGGAGTTTTTACAAAATCGATAGCAGATAGCTGTGTCGGATCTCGGAAAAACCACTTGCCGTTATCGCCCAAGACTTTTCCTTATCGCTGAAAAAAAGTTCTCGATTCGAGACGCTGCTTAGACGATAGGTTGTACAGAATACCTACCTCAAAGCGCAAAACAAGATGGATTTCGCCGGCAACAAGAAGCGCAAGTTCAAGGACGCCAATGGTGTCAAGCCTTCAAAAGTAAAGAAGTCTTCTTCTATTCCTGACAAAAAGTCAAAGAAAGTCAAGCGCGCCGAACCCGAGCCCCGCGATGAGCCCGAAGACGATTCTTCCGACGAGGAAGAGGAGGCTCTGAAGGAGGCTGAGGTCGAGGACGAGAGCGACGAAGCCGATGAAGACGCCGAGGCCTCAAAGTCTGGGGATGAGGAGGAGGACAACGACGAAGAAGAGGCCGAGGATAACACAGATCTGCCTGATGGTGGAAAGCTCACATTACCCCCGGTTGCTGGCGCTGAGGCGCAATCATTCGAGGAACTCAACCTTTCCGAGAAGACCATGAAGGCCATCAAGGAGATGAAGTTTACCAAGATGACTGAGATCCAGAGGAGAGGTATTCCCCCTTCTCTGGCTGGTCGCGATGTTCTCGGTGCTGCCAAGACTGGTTCCGGAAAGACTTTGGCCTTTTTGATTCCTGTTATAGAGATGCTGAGCGCTCTGCGCTTCAAGCCTCGCAATGGTACCGGTGTCATTGTTGTTTCTCCCACACGCGAGCTGGCCCTCCAGATCTTTGGTGTTGCCCGTGAGCTTATGGCACACCACTCCCAAACATACGGTATCGTCATCGGAGGCGCAAACCGCCGCGCTGAGGCCGAAAAGCTCGCCAAGGGTGTAAACTTGCTCATCGCCACCCCTGGTCGACTCCTCGATCATCTCCAAAACACACCTTTCGTTTTCAAGAACCTCAAGTCTCTTGTTATCGACGAGGCCGACCGCATTCTTGAGATTGGTTTCGAGGATGAAATGCGACAGATCATTAAGGTCCTTCCTAAGGAGGACCGACAGACTATGCTCTTCTCTGCTACCCAAACAACCAAGGTTGAGGATCTTGCTCGTATCTCGCTACGACCTGGTCCCCTATACATCAATGTCGACGAGGAGAAGCAGTACAGTACCGTGGAGGGTCTCGAACAGGGCTACGTTCTTTGCGAAGCCGACAAGCGATTCCTTCTACTCTTTTCTTTCCTCAAGCGCAACCTTAAGAAGAAGATCATTGTCTTCTTTAGTAGCTGCGCTTGTGTGAAATACCATGCCGAACTTCTCAACTACATCGACCTTCCTGTCCTTGACCTCCATGGCAAGCAGAAGCAGCAGAAGCGAACCAACACCTTCTTCGAGTTCTGTAACGCTAAGCAGGGTACCCTGATCTGCACTGATGTCGCCGCTCGTGGTCTTGATGTACGTATTTTACCCGAATTACCGCACGGACTTTTTATTAACTTGAAATAGATTCCTTCTGTTGACTGGATTGTCCAGTTCGACCCTCCAGATGATCCTCGCGACTACATTCATCGTGTTGGTCGAACCGCTCGAGGCAGCAACACCAAGGGCCGATCCCTCATGTTCCTCCAGCCCAACGAGGTCGGCTTCTTGTCGCATCTCAAGGCCGCTCGTGTCCCCGTTGTCGAGTTTGACTTCCCCGCCAACAAGATCACCAACGTTCAGTCTCAACTCGAGAAGCTCATCAGCCAGAACTACTACCTGAACAAGAGCGCTAAGGACGGCTACCGCAGCTACCTGCACGCTTACGCTTCACACTCGCTGCGCAGCGTGTTTGACATTAACAAGTTGGACCTTGCTAAGGTCGCCAAGAGCTTCGGTTTCTCGGTGCCTCCTCGTGTCGATATCACTCTCGGCGCCAGTATGAGCAGAGACAAGAAGCAGCAGGGCCGTAGGGCATACGGCAGCCAGCCACGACAAAACCACCAGGGTAATAACAGCAAGTTCACCAGGTAAATGGTCTGAGCACCTAATAGGAAAGGTAAAATGTGGTGGGCAGTCAAACTAGCTGTCGGTGTATATATGGAAGGCTTCAAGCACGGCGTTAGGTTTTGCAAAATGTAATGAATGTACCCAGCTACGGCAGGATCATAGACAGACCTTTTCGTTTTAATTGCTTCGTTCAAGTGAAGGCGTGCCTAACTAATTTCGTGTGAAACATTTGCTGCCTATCATCTGTTGTGGATGAGTTATGTCTAACACCATAAAGTTCTGCTTGACCCTAATAGTGTTGCTAGTAGGCCCTTTCTCATTTCCACTTTTTTAGTCGTTTCTTGACCTGCATTGCTAAGGTCATACCTGTCGCCAGGGATGATTGACATTAAATCGGTAGAATCTTACTTACCCAGACAAATAAGGTTGGCAGTTTTATTGCAAGTGCAGGTACCCGTCGGTCAATTGATTCAAAAGATCGACAGTGTCAGATGCGTTTTGGCCGAATCTGTGACTTGATGCGGAGTTCAACATCGTTTGATCGACCGACGCTGATCGAGCCACTCAGAGAAACCAAGCGACTTCCCTAATCGAGGTTCAGAACACAGCCTCAACTTTCTCATATGATTTAGCCTAGAACCGTCTCAGTAAAAACAGAGCTCGTATCCAAACCGGAGGTCTCGGCATGCTCCCCAAGTGCAACACCTACCACACCCTGAGTATACAGCCATTGGCCGAAGCCGCGTCACGAGCTTCACTCCCTTCTTCCCGTTGGGGCCAGTCCGCGTCATGCCCTTTTTGGCCCCTCGAGGTCAATTAAGTCTTTTTTTCTATGTGCTTGCAAAAACATAACTTTTACATTGTCCCCGTTTACTGTCAAAAGACTCTGCATCGTACATCTTTGAGCAAGAGGCTGATCGAGCAACTTGAACTGCCTATCTATATCCATCCGAACCGGACATAGAGCCGAAAGACGTACCACCACACCACCACTACCAACTTGCAATAATCCCCGCGCATCAAATCAGTGACTGTCTTTTCGTTCATTTCATCCCTTCAAAACTCAAAAAAAAAGAAAAAGGCAGAACTTTCATAGCATTGTCATTCTACCCGACTAGGTAGCGATTCCATCTATACATTGGCACCCAACCAGATCCATCTCTACGAACCTCGGCACTCCATTCATCAACACTTTCAAACTCAAATCACTACCAAGTCACAATGTGCACCAAAACATCAATCGAGCACCGCTGCGGACACCGTGTCTTGCGCGGCAATACTAGATGTTACCGAGAGGACTGTCCTGGAAGAAAGGAAGATATCACCAAGGTCGACGACGACTGCGCGCAGTGTGAAAACAAGCCCAGCCGATTCCGATCTTCGCGGTGGTGCTCAGTTGGATGCTGCGTTTGCCAGTGAGGAAATACGAGGGAAAAAGAAGGGAGGGTAACGGGAATGATTCGATTCGGTCGGAGTAACACGGGTTTGAATTTGGGAATACGGAGTATGGAGGGAGGGCTTTTTTTCCGTCGCAACGAGTTACCTGGAGTTTACCGGCCTCTCAATTTTTTAGTTATGATTCGAATGGTTTCAATTCGCTTATCATTATGATGTGATAATCAGGCATCATGCCTCTCCTATGAAATCAATTAGTCCCTTTGGTATAGTCATCGCTGCTTGAATGAGGGTGGATGACAATCTGCACAAGATCTGAGACATATGATGATGGTGACAGATACGGATACAGCTTGTAAAAAAGCCAACTGATCGACAACCACGAGTAAATAAAGAATGCAGCTCGTTGATGAGGGGAAGGAACTGGCTTCTGGCTTGAAATGCGACTCAATTGGATTGGATGATTGTCAATTAAGAGTTGCCCTGGGCTTGGGTCAAATGCGTAATTGGACCTTTAGCTAAACCCCCCAACCCCGCTGTTTGACGGGTTGGAAGGCCGGGTATTTGGGTGTGATGCGATTGATTGACAGGGGTCCAGGGGTTTGGTTCCCTTCTCGCTTCTCCAGCTTCCAAGTTCAGAGCTCACGAGACTTCTCCTCTTTGACCAGGCCAGGGCTTCCGATCCTTCTTACAACTAATTTAGCGGTTCAACAGTCGATCCAACAAGCATCGAGGTAGAGGCTGGGAATATGATGAAACCCCTGAAGAGAATCCATAAACGCCTCTATGTTTATCTTAGCAGGCAGTCAAGCTGCACCCATCCACCAGTTTAGTTCCATCGCTCACTGCACCTCACCCAACTTGACATTGTCAGCACAAGAGACGAAATAGGTACCAAGTTTGGCCACTTGATACCATCTTTGGCGATTCGTTTTCTGTGCCCTCCCTATGCGCCGAAACTTATTCACCTTGGTGCCTGGATAGTAGTAAAAGTAGTAGGTGCTGCAGGCAAATTTATCTACCCCAGCCTACTAAGTAACCCAGCCCAGCGGGTATCCAGTAGTCCATGGTCGGGCCCTCCACTTTCCATGCTTCCCCATCCCGCATTCCGCATTCCGCAATCATCACCACCTATCCGAACCCCGACAGGTTACCAACTTTCACTGCCACTACCTCAGTACGCACAACATCACGCAGAGACACTGAGCCGTACCCGTACCTGTCAATCTCAACACACGGCCTGGTCTTGTCTTCCCGTTGTCGCCGTTTTCTGTGCCTTCCCGTCATTTGTGCTACGTCTCTTCCCGTCAGCGGCGTATGCTTGACTTGACCTTGGACATTTACTCTCTCACATTACACCATGGCTAAGAAGGCTCGCCAAAGAATCAGCTATGGTAAGATCAAATATCCCAATGCATCGTCTGGGACTTCTGAATAAGCTTCTGATGCTCTTATAGTCCTCGAAAACGCCAAATCCTCTGAAGGTGGTCACCGTCTAGGTGTGAATGGCCTCGCCGTCGATAATGACAATGCAATTCTGTAAGCTCTCTCGTACCAGCCCTTGTGCTGTTTATGTATTCAGCACTAACGCGACTCGCCATAGATACTCGGGTGGACGAGACGGCATTGTATGCGCTTGGGACTTGAACCTCGATCTCAAAAACCGTAGCGACGTTACCGATTCGACGCCTGCCGCCTCCGAAGACAAGAAGCTCAAGTCCACGACCAAATTCCGCTCTCAAACTCATGCCCACATGCACTGGATCAACGATATTGCTCTTGCGCAGAATAACACAGCCCTCGTCTCTGGCTCATCCGACCTCACAGTAAAAGTCTGGCGGCCACATTCCGAAGAGGATAATACCCGCGTCGAGACGATAGGCGAGCATGCCGATTATGTCAAATGTGTTACAACCCCGCCCCCAGACATGGGCGCAAACTGGGTCGCTTCGGGCGGCCTCGACCGCAAGATCTGCCTGTGGGATCTCAATGGTGCCGGGAAAACACTCGAGATCGATGTTCAAGGCGAGGAAATTTCTGAGAAGGGTTCTGTATATGCCTTGCGTGTCGGGCGCAACATCATGGCGAGCGGTGGTCCAGAAAAGACGGTGCGCTTGTATGATCCTCGAACTGGTGACAAGGTCTCTAAGCTTGTTGGTCACGTTGACAACATTCGCGCCATTCTTATTGATGATGCTGGTGACACGATTCTTAGTGCCAGTGCCGACAAGACGGTCAAGATGTGGAGTATCAAGAACGGTCGCTGCATGTACACATTCACAATGCACGATGAGAGTGTATGGTCGCTCTTCTCGGATGATCCGACACTTGGTGTTTTCTACAGTTCTGATCGCTCCGGTCTGGTAGCTAAGACAGATGTGCGGGGCAGCCTGGAAGAAATGGACGATGGTCTCAGTCTTGCTGTCGCACATGAACACATCGGAGTGGGCAAGGTTGTTGCCGCCGGAGGTCATATTTGGACAGCAACCAACAGGTCCTCCATCAACCGATGGGAGGATGTCGACACCGATACCAATATCAAGCTCCCCGAGTCCGTTCGGCACCACAGAGCCACATCAAACGCCTCCAATAGACCCCGCGAATCTTCTCCTCCAGCTGTGAACGGAACCGCTAAGAAAGAAATCCCTGCTGAGTCTATTCTGCGCATTTCGGCAGCTGCCTCCTTCCCTGCACGATCTGGGCCTGATCCCGATTCCACCACCATCACAGATGCTGCGACACGCAAAGGATCAGAAGCCATTATCGATTCAGGAGAGCCTGATATTAAACCAATTCATGCAGTGGCTGAAGAAACGATTGAAGGCCAATTTGGATTGCTCAAACACAGGCTACTCAACGATAGGAGGCGTGTGTTGACGTCGGACACTGCCGGCGATGTATTGTTATGGGATTTGATCAAGGTCCGTCGCTTTTACCACGTTGTGGCGAACATAGCTAACTTTCGCAGTGCAAACCTATAAAAAGCTTCGGTAAACAACATTTAGAGGATGTGGAACATCTCGTCAACACTGTTGAAGCTGTAGCTCCATGGTGTTCCATCGATCTCAGTTCAGGAAACCTCACTGTGGTGCTGGAACCCTTCAATTGTTTCGATGCCGAGGTATATGCAGACGAGCTCGAATTGCCAGAGCCTGTAGAATTCCGAGAGGATCAGAGGAGTAAGTACGGCCGCCGCTAGTAGTGAACCTAACTAACTCCTTTACAGTCAGTCTTGGAAAATGGATCCTTCGGTACCTTTTTGCCGATCTCATCGACGAAGAAATCAGAAGAGATGAGGCGCATCGTCAGAAGCTCAACGAGGGTATTGAAACAAGACAAATTGTCTCTGGGGGGGCTGCCGATGCTCACCCATTGTCAATATCATTACCAAAGTCCGCCATTCCAGACTGGGATAACGCAGACCAAGTCACCCCGAAACCCAATCTCTACCCCAATACTCCAGGATTTGGTATCGGTTCAGCGACACCCGGCCCTAGTATCATGTCGGGTCCTAACAGCTTACCCGATGTACCTGAAAACGCCGCGACAAGCCCCATGACTCCTATAGAGAAGAGGACGTCGCATGTCAGCCGTCCTTCAACGGAAAGAGAGGACTACTTTACTAGCCCCTTACAGCTTCTTGAGTCAGCAGTCAAGGCAGCTAGTATGGTATCGACGCCAACACAAGATAATGCAGATTCGAAAAAGTCCATAGATGGTGACAAGGAGAAAGAGAAAGAAAAGGATAAGGACAAGACCGACAACGCAAAATCACCAAGCACACCATTCGGCAAGAAGAAGTTCCGCATGACATTTGGTACTAAGAAGCTCTCACGGTCAGCTTCTCAAGCCACCACGGAGAAGCCTGCTATTGTTGAGGAAAAGGCTGAAGAGTCTGAGTCGTCATCTGTCCATGAGAAGGAAAAGGAGGTCGATGACAGCTTCTTCGGTGTCATTCAAAAGATTCATCAGGAGTACGACAAACAACTGACCGAGAATCCTGATAAGCCAGTCGAAACCCGAGTTGTCCCCAGTCTGCCCAACGACACACCCGTTCTAAAACTCCCGCCCGGAACCAAAGTCGTAATCCAGGAGGAGACTTCGGGTGGCAGTGCCAACCTATACCAAGGCACTGTCGAGGATGTTGGCAAGGATGCAGACCTTATTGAACAGAAAGCACCTATGTGGCTGGGTGATGTTTTGTTACAGAACATTCTACCTTTCAAGGAGCCAGTCAAGGTCTCATTCGTCTTATATCCAGTGGATGACAGCCTCCCGGCCATTGCTTCGGCAGATGGAAATAACAGACTCAACGCGAACCGCATGTTGCGAGTCAGGAAGATCCTCTCCTACGTCGCTGAACGTATCGAGCCTCCACTCGAGGAACCCGAGGAGAACCCTATGAGGCCAGAAGAGTATTTGGAACTATACTGTAATGACCAGGTAAGTCCCCCCATTTTCGCTCTTTTATCGCGGCACTCCGTTTGCTGACCCTTGTTAAGCTGCTATCCCCCGTTACAACCCTGGCCACTCTCCGTACTCACCTTTGGAAGGGAGGTAATGATATCGTCCTTCACTACAAAGCCAATGGCAAAAAGGAGATTCGGCCGTTCCCTCCTCCTCCGGAACCCAAGCCAACTGAGTCTGAGGAGACCCAGGAAGCCTCTGCTACGGAAGAGGCAACCACAAATGGTCAGGTTCCTTCTCAGCCTCAACCTCAAGCCGTCTAATTTGAGACAACCCCCATCATTGCGCATATTGAATAAGAAGACGATCTCCGTCCAGTACCTTTCCATATTTCATGCACTCCTTTTTATATACCAAAAGGTAGACTGTTGTCTCTAGCGAGTCCCTTTACCGTATATAGATTTGTACATAGGTTAGATGCCACCAAGACGCATTTACCATTAGCGAGAAATTAAGCCTTTATCCCTTTTGGGCCGCCCACCTCTTGACGCCTTGCTCCATGCTTGATATCATACAATACCCACCAGTTTTGTTTCCTCTTTCTTTTGTAATCCGTATTATCTATGCCACACCGCTCATCGTGTTGATAGCCCATTGATAACTTCCCAGGAATATCGCACCTCCTATAGAAATCCATGTTACTCGCGGCGCCAGACCAGCGAAAAACGCCCTGCTGCCCTCCTCGCGCATTATCTGGCTGAATATCCTCGACACTGAGACACTCTCCTTGGACAACATGACTCTTGTCTTGAGCACGTCAAGCGGTGTAGTAAGTGCCGCAGAGAATCCGCCAGCCATGCTTCCATAAAGAGCGCTCTCAGCGGCAGTGACCTCGCGGCCACCACGACGGCGACGTCCCCAGGACTTCATAGCCTCCCATAGCGGGAACTGGATCACAGTGAACGGCACTTCACGGAAGACGGTAATCCCCCAACCACGGTAGAGCTCGCGCCACATTGGAACGAACCCATGGCTCGAGTACTTAGACAGAATAGCTCGCAGCGCCGCAGCCGAGGAACCACCATGATGTCCCGCTTGAGCACGCTGCTTGACAACCTCGGTCGGCACACGCACGGCACAAGCAGCAATCTCACCTGCACTAGCAGCAGCCATATGCGTAACAGGAGCTTTCCATCCTGGCGCAGAGGTATTGTCCTTATCGGCCAAAAGGCCCTTCACGCTTTCATATGTACAGAAGAAGAACGCAGCGCCAGGCGCGGAACCAACGAGCGCAGAACCGATTCCACGATAGATGCCGCTGAATCCTCCCGAGGGGAAGAAACCGGCTGAGGATTGGAGGCGGGTTTTGAGAGTGTCGAGAGGGAAGAGGGAGAGATCAACGGTTGTGCCGGCGAGGGCGCCTGCGAGGAGGGCGGATTGGAAGGAGGGCGGGTCTGCGGACATATTGTTTCGAGGGGTCGATAACTTTTTTCTCTTTTCGATTCAAGGGTTTAGGGGCGATTCTAGGAATTATCAAGCTGGACAAGACCCCGGAGGAGGAGGAAGAGGGATATTGGGGGCTTCGGAGGTTTAAACCGACCGACCGAGACCGGCGAAATATTAATGATTTGGAGGAGCTCAAATATTTGGAGTTATCGATAAGACGAGCTTAGCTTGAGGGGCATCGCGATTTGAGCTACCCTGTATTAGGTATTGGTTGATTATTCACATTACCTACCTACTAACACAACAATTGCTCAAGCCAGCCATCCTTCTTCTATTCAAGATCAGGGTAGTGAGTTATTTCTTGATATTCTGATGGATCTTATTGGCGATTAAAGGGCTGAGCTTAAGGTTAAGGATGGCGCTAGTAAATCTTGTTTTTGATACAGTAAACACATCTCAACTACTAACGCAAACGTATGATGACAGCATTGCTAAGAGACAAGTTCGCTAGTGACATATTCATCATATTGAGACAAACCTATATCGATTTCATGGGGGTGCAATTGATTAAAAATTCACATTTTCAAGACCCATCAACGACATCGTTGAGCAAAGACATTGAAATATTGTCACTAAGACAAGTCTCATTAATAAAGTATTTTGCTCAGACGTTTCCAGTCTATCATCCGGACCTTATAACTCCTAGAACAAAAATCCATTGATCAAACCATCAACCGCTCATTTCATCTAATCAATCAACAGTTCGTCTCATGTTCGAGACACGTTTTGTTTTTTTACATGTTATCCCGTGTGCTGGTGCCAGCCTTGTGAGTCTCCTCGGCTGCCTTCTTGGTACGCTCCTGGAGGTTCTTGATGTCCTTCTGAGGATCGGTTTGCGATCGGTCAGCCTTGACAGCCTCTTCGCTGTCAGAGGCGAGCTCGGGCTTCCAGTGGCCGCTGCCCTCCTTCTGCTTCTTGAGGGAGTCCTGCTTGTGCTTCTCGTAGTCGACGTCGGTTTCTGTATGTGGTGTAAGAAAGGGCTTCTATAGTGAGGTTGGCATTGGGTTGTGGGAGATCAAACTTACGAGTTGAAGACTCCTTGAGACCGAGGCGTGTGGATGTGGTGAAGAATCCTCGTCCAAGGATCATCTTGCCAGCCTGCGCAGAGCGCATAGTCATCATGGATCGAGCTGACATCATATTGGCGGTGGTTATTGGAGAGGTGAAGGAATTATCTGGTAAGACAAGGGGAGTATTTCGAAGGATTGGATGAATTGATGAAAGGGAGAGGGAGAAACAGCTGCAGGGCAAGAAGAGCTTAATACTGCTTCCCTCGGGTATGAGTGTCGACCATTTGCGGGAGGATGACGTCACGAGCATCATCAACTTTACGCCTTCTCTCTTTTTCCTTTTCTCCTTGAAATGAGGACTCGATGCGTCAATTCTCCACTACTGACCATGCTATCCCAATTGGGATACCTATGGACCTGTTTGCGAAGCTCTTGCCGAGGAAGCAAGGTACAGACGGATCCAGGAGGGATCCAATCGAGTAACTATGGTTGACAATACGAATGGTTTATTATGAGACGAACTAACCTTGCTTGCTTTTGATGTGGGGTAGAGATGCATGAGCTTCACAAGCAAAATACATCCCATGCTTATCACGCAATGGGCTCTTTTTTTCTCGCACAAGATGAAGAGAACAAGAGTGTTATCAATGCACATTTGACATCGAGTGGCTAACTACAAGTCAATTGTAAAACAGTTCACAAATGTCTACCATCTTGAGTGACACCGTCACAGCACGTCATGTTTGCATGCCAAATCCCTCACATTTAGACACTAATCACAACATACATCATATGTCACAGATTGAAACTTCAAGTTATTTGAACATTCGTATATTCTCGTCTCGCAGCGATGAAGCCGCGTTGTCACAACCAGACAGCGCCAATACCCAGTTAACAATAGCCACGCAAATGCAGTCTACCGCTGCAGTGCAAAACCAGGCTCGAGGGCCTCCCGTAATCCCAATAACCTCTTTGTATCTGATCATGACATGTGTCCCAGGCCCCAACACTCCAGATGCTAGCCAAGGCGAGAAGAAATATCTGTAAAAGAAGCCCGTCCGACCAGGACAAGGGCAAACCAAACAACGCTCCAAAGTATAAACTACTCCGGTCCCAAAAACAAGGTAGGCCAGCGCTGGTGCTGAAAGCCCAATCCATGAGCAAGAAAACAAAAAGAGGACAAATATATAGGCCATCCCATGATACAAAGAAAACGAAGGGGCAAAGGTGGTTTCCTTTTCATTCCCGTTCATTGCAACGACGGGACAACACCAGAAATTCGACCAACTCCCCGTAATTTCCCAGATTCCATCCCAATTAGGGATCCCAATACTCGCAAAACACCGTTCATCTCAATCCTGATCACCGCCCAAAGATATTTCCAAGATGCGACCGATCAAATAACACCGGTAAAGACCCGCTTGCGAAAAAGCACTCCCTTCTATGTTGTTCTTTTTCTCTTGTTGACTTCATAACCCATGACCGCGATGAGAGAAGACATTTTGGTATGAATGGTAGGCCAACCCGCGCCTCCCATGTAAAAAATGAAAACAATTGATGCCAAGATATTCCGATACTCGTGCCGCCGAACACCGATGCAATGTCGTCTTAAAAAGCAAAGAAACGCCCGTTCGTGTCTTGAAGCCTCATCTTGCGAGGCGGACACCCAACCCTAGGTATTTGATTTGTTGCAAAAATAACAAAAGAACCAAGCCGAAAATGGTATCGATCTTTATCAAGCCGTGCCAGTGATATCCTCATTAACTTGTTGGTCAAACAAGACATGTCGATTAGGGATTGTTTGTACAGGTGAGATAGGTTTGGATGGTAAAAGTAATGGTTGTCGAAGATTGTTGTAACCAACAATGTGAGCATTCGCATCAAGCGAGCACTCCCCAAAAAGCTCTTGAGGTAACCAGCCCAGGTGATAAGATGATGCCAAGATCAAGTCTTGATCGGTCAATATGCCCGCCAAGATAAAACAGCTGCCAAGAACGAACGGTTGTGTTTACAGTTCAAAGCGCATCGCCAGTGGTGCGACACACCAACCGACCCATACAAGATGTATGGTGAGCGACTGTATGCGGCTTACCATCGGCGAAGAGACTGCTGCATCCTGCCAGGTGATACTGACTGGGGAGGGCTTGACATGGTAATGCCAGTGGCAGGGTTGATGATGGGGATGGCATTGCGGCCGCGGGTAGCGGAGGGCTGGTGAAGCTTCATGCTTGGCTGATGCTGGTAAGAGGGAGGGATGAATGCGGGAGATGTTGAGTTGAGGGAGAAGCCAGGAGCAACAGTGTTGGGGTGTTGCGTAGGAGAAGAGTCGGGAGAGTTACTGGCTAGCGAGGAACGCTCGGACGCGCTGGAGATAGACACATACTGTAGACAACAGGTCAGATTGATGCGCTGTGAAAGACAGCAACAGGACAACTCACGTCGTTCTCAGTCAGCAGACCGGGGCAGAACTCCATATCATCCTCAAGGTCAAAAGATCGGCTGGTCTCGAACTTTGTTCGGAAAGAGGAGATGGCAGCAACCTCAGGGTCCTTCAAGTTCATGTTACGGGGACCAGATCGGAACTGGCGCTGAACTTGTTGAGACATGGAAAGACGAGGAGCTCTGCGATTTCGGCCGGCATGGTGGTTGTGCGACATGGGAGCGGGGTGCACTGGGTGAGCGTTGTAGGTGTAGTATGCAGACATTATGTGAGTTTGGGCGAAAGTCGCGTTGTTATGATTCCGGAATTGGTGCGGGATTAACCAGGTGGGCGATAAAAACACAGTCAAGAAATGAAGTGTTGAATAGTCGTCGTTAATAGTCGTGATGGACAAATCCGAAAAAAAGTCGCAGACAAGATAGGAGAGGTGAGGTTATGTGGTGAACTGAGTTGTAGAGAAGAGTAAGTTTGTTGGTTGATGTAGGTTTTTGGTTACGAGAGATGAATTGTGGGAAATAGAGTGGGAGCGAAGCGAGACGAGCGAGGTACAAGAGGAGGGGCGGAGTGAGATTGGAAGGTGACGGGCTGGCTTTGATAAGTAAAATAGAAATGGAAGGGGACAGGCGGGATACCTACAGTTTAGTGACTGCACACCGGGGACGGCGGGCATTGGCTGTTGTTGGTTGGGGACACTGTGAGTCCACTAAGATCCACTAGACCCCCACTAAAATCCACATGAAGCGCCTGCAGAACAAGGAGATGAGGGTGGGACCTCATCCTGGCAAATCACGACCTGCAAACGGTGGACAGGCCTGCTTTGCCACCTTGTTATGATTGGCATATGGGCAGGATAGCGTGTGCCACAGTGTAATCTTGGTGGCATGCTACTAGCTGGCCCTGGTCTCTCAGGGTAGGGATGTTTTGGAAAAGCACACAGTCTGGACATTTCTGCACAAGCACAGTACCATCAGCGTGTTCAGAAAGCTAGACAACACACACATTTGCTAGGGGGCTGAGTGCACGCTACTTGTCCTATTCTGGGCTTGCCTGCACACCAAGCGGTATCCGAAACTCAGCGTCTATCCTACAAGGGTGTGAACTACTGCACTCACACTCACAGGCCCAGTGCTAGATTGAAGATTGAATATCGGGTCGGCTTTTTCGGTGTTCCCCATTCCAACCTCCATCACTTGACTGCTCTCAGCTTTTATCCCAAACATGCTTGGATCGTGAGACCATGCCATCCCATCTCAGGGCTGTCAATTTTTCACTGTACAGCACTGTACACCAGACACAAGCTAGGTTAGTATGTAGGTCCAGGGGTGCGCATTGTTCGTCAGGTGAGTGACGGAATCTGGGCTCTACCCATACAGATACCAAAACACACAGTGAGAATCCTCCACTTGGAGTCGCAGTCTCAGTCTCAGGCACCATCTCGACCGCGTGCCTCTCCCACTCTCCCATGGACTGCAATTCCCCTGTGCTAGCGCAGGCAAACCCCTTTCTGAACCGTCCCCTCCAAGACTCTCACAGTCGTGAGATTAGGCGCTATACCCTGATGCAGCATGCTAATTTTGTCAATTGATTGGATTGCGCGCGCCTGTCCGTTTGTTGACATGCTGAGATTGTTATTATCCACTGCCTGGGCCCTTCGCGCTTCATCTATACGGAATTAATTGACTGCTGTTTCTCCTCTGCGACAGACGTTGAGCCCCGCAGTTACAATCAATATTTCATCCATACCACGGAGTACATATCTGATCTGGTGTATTGACGCGGACAAAGTATGGTATGATCAGGTACTGGATATCTTGTCTCGCCGAACGGGGGGCCAGTTTATTAGGCGATTTGAGTTGCAGTCAAAGTCAAGTGCTTGCAGTTCGATGCAGCGCACTGCCGAAGCAGCCCCCAGTCACAATCGCATCGCATCGTCCATTGCGGGACGGGAAGGGAAGGGAACCTAGGGAGGGGACGAGCGGAAAGGCAAGGTGTCGGGCAGTTTTGCACTGTAAAGGCATTCGGGGGGCGGCGATGGCTCAGGTGGATTGGTGGTAGGCAGGCGGTGATGGTTCAACCAGCACGGTACCTTTCGGGGCAGTGAGCACTAAGGTCTATCAGAGCACTGTGCATGACCGTCAAAGAAGCCATTCCCGACCACCAGTGCAATATGAGGGAGGGTAGGTATCAGCCATGACTGGGCGGCCTCGAGACCCTGTCCTGTGCTGTCCATGATGGTCTAGGTCTAGACATGGATCCTTGGTCCGTTGGAAACGTGGCGGACTGGGCTGGACAAAGGATTTGCACTGTGCTATTCTGTCATGGCCCCTCCAGTCTGCAGATCGTATCCCCCTCCCTCCCTTTGTTGTTGTTTTTGTGCCCTGGCCAGAGGCCGAATGAGATGTTGTTGACTATCAACACACTGTTTCGTCAGCGGTCGAACCATAATCGAAGCGGGCTTCAGGGTTCTTGGGTGCTAAAATAAATGTCGCCACAAGAGGCAAATTCATTGATAGAAGGATCATCATCATTCTCTGGCTTCTGGAAGTCTTGTGTGTGACGTGAGGCCCATGATGCTGATCATCGCTATGCTGTAGGGTAGTGATTCAAGGAAGGCATGTCAAAGCCCAGACCATCTTTCATCACCAACCTCGATCCTCAAGAGAGAACGAGGTTGACGAACCCAAATGGAACAAAACACTGTGGCGTTGTCCTTCAAGGTTAAAGGTGCACCAGGAAGTAACCTCGCCCACACACACCTAAAATACGCCAACCCAACCCCAACCCCAACCCACGATTCCAGTCCAAATTCAGTTGCACTACACCGCAGGCTCTCTCTGTGTACACTGCACCCACCCTGTACTGTGAAGTCGCTCTGCCCGAAAGTCTTTCTTGGCGAGATACTGGTTTTGTCGGTCGTGACATGGCGGTTGCAACGTCTTTGCGGGCGCCCACCGAAAATATACGACAAAGATCAGTGTCTTCAACATGCCGCCCAGCGGGTGAGATCGTGTTTCGTGTGTTGTGTGTTACAGAACAGACTATCAACGATCGTCGTCGAGTGGTGAGCGCTGACGATACCGATAAGCAAGTGACGACGGCGGCAAAAAATATAGCTTCAACTTGGTAGTTGTGTTATGACTGTCTGTGTTTTACCATGCACCTACTACTTTGCAGTTTGATGCATATCGTCAATCGTTTCATCATGCTGAGAGGTCCGCTTTGCCGCCAGCCTCATCTTATCTCTACATATGGAGTACCTAGGTAGGTAGCTACAGAGTATACACAGATACATATGCTCAGAATGCAACACACCAATATATCAGCACAGTACCGTATCCTGGCTACCTGGTTTTAGAATATTCTTTTGTTGGTCTTTGATACTGCCTCCTCTGGTGTAACCCAATCCAACCTTTGTTCAGTTCGCATCTAGACTAGATCATGGCTTGTCTTTATCAAACAAGCAACCACCTTGTCCTGCCCTACCCTGCAACCTGGCTGGTTAGGTCTGCTTTGCTTTTCTGTCTAAACGTCAAAGCGTCCCATCATCAGGGCTGCCGGGCTGTATCGATTTACCACTAAGTTAATGTTACCGGACCACGCCATGAGAAACCCTCCAGGTCATGTCATTTGCCAGGACATCATTGTGGGGACGATGCTGCACTTTCTACACCTATTTTGGGCTGGCTGCGAACTTCACTTGCTTGCGAAGGCCGTTAGTGAGCGTTAGCTGAGGTTTAAACCTACGCGATTTTCTCTTGTTGACGAGCGACCGGCATAGGCGAAAGACGAACGACAAGATGACAAGAACTGATCAATCCCCTAATTGAACTCCCCGTTCCTGGAGGGCGCCTCCAAATTCTGCCCCGAAGAATTTCGAGACCCTTGGCTGAATGCGTAAAGCATCATATTTCGGTTTCCTAGCGCAAACCATGTAGTATGTACTCTGGCGCTGAATAAAAAACAAAACAAACATAAAGTCGATGCTGAAAGATGGCCTCAGACTTCGGGAACGAACCATTCAGAAAGGTACCGTACGAAAGAAGTAGCTACGTACAACAGGATTGATACCCTTAAGGGTCCTGGTGGCAAAAGACGTTGTTGCTGCGTCCAAGTACCCGCATGCCGTAATGGTGGGAGAACATTCGGTACACATTGTTCAAACCTCACTCAATTCAATAACTGGGATTAATTGACAGGGGAAGAGAGACATGTAGACACAAATGGTAAAGTTGAGGAACGATACAATGTGCTCTCAAAGCCATTCTTGAGTCAGACGTCTTTACCCCTAGCTCTCTTCCCATCTGCCCACGTTGACGCAATCAGCCATCCATACCCATGCAAGACCCATCCCATTTCATCAACTCACGATCTCAGGAAGCAACAACCAGGTGCACGCATCTCAATCGTTCACAGTTGTTCAAATGTGACCATCACGAGTCCTCAACCCCTCTCTATATCATGAGACGAGATCATTATGTGATGCACACAGCATACCGTAACCCATCACCACACACCGCCATTCTCAAGGAGACTCTGTCGGCTAGAGCGCTTCTTCCGCTGTCTTGACCCTGACCTTGGACTACCTCTGTCTCACCTGGCGGAGAACAATAGCACAAGTCTAGTCCGAGCACACTCAGCCCAGACCGCGCCACCCCTTGCTTCAATGCAAGTCACCCCGCGCGCCACACTTTGCGGGGACAGCGCTACCTGACGAGAGGCTTTCAGATGGGAGGCTTCAGCGTTGATTCGTTACCGAATCTCAAGAATACTATGCAAACACTAATCATGATGAGACAAGTAATCACATCGGGCATCACAACCTCTCAATACCTATTCACAGCAACTCACTGTGCATCCCTAGGATCTAAAACGCTTCGCAAAAAGAGTACCCTGCACAGACAAAATGGAGTCTACCTATGGCCACAAAAAGACATCAACACTAAAAAAGAAACATACAACAGCGGGGATTCGCTGGTCGTCACCGACCCAACTACTAATCCGCCCCTTACCAGCTTATCTATGGGAGAGCGGACGGGATCCCGAGTTCTCTGATAGGTATGGTCGTATGTGCTTTAATGGCTGTCAAAACTAGTATATATAATCGGTCACGAATGGCTCAAATTTTGTTGGCTGAGAATAATGCAACTTGGAGGAGTAGCAACATCTTTGATGTGAGCATTATAGTGGAAGAAAAGAAGACGTTGACATGCCTAGGTAAGTTAGTAGTATTTAAATTTTTATAGCTTTAAACCGAAGCCCAAGCCTTCTCAAAGTTCCTCCAAATTCTCAACTAGAAGATCCGTGACCAAAAACTGAATATATCAAAATCATAGGGTATCTCTATAACTAACTTTCCCAACAAACCTTCATGTGGGTTAGTAGTATGCTTGTATATCCCATGCTGTAACAGTCGAGGACCCTGTGCATGATGTCCCAAATCCTTTCGCTGGGCTCAGCTGTCGACTCGAAAACTGTAATGTTAACATGGATTTAACTCGTGTATTTGTTGTCTAAGTGGTGTATTGATGCCCGGCCGATCTATTTTCTATTAGTCTTGGTTGAGAGTTTACAACTTGAGTAAGTCTCGCCCAGCAACTCAGACAGGTTGGGTTTCTAACCCTAGACAGAACGTATCCCTCGCTTTGATGGTGTACTCTGATCTTGGCACATCTTTCTTGTTTTGATTTCAACATCGGTTGCTTTGTTAGCCAAGCCTCTATGTTGTGGATATTTCAGAAGTACAGATGTTGTTAACGTTGCCTGCATGAGTTAGGAAATAACAACGTACTGCCATAGCTTATAGCTTTTACACTCTCTGGCTGTGGGGTATTTGCCCGATATTTAAAAGACAAAATAGGGCTGCGGACAAAAATTAGGATGCATTTACACTTCGAATATGTTGTAAAAGCATGCGGCCGATACATAGCATTTCTGTACAGGGCTTGAGGCTGTTATGCAAGGCGCACTCGACTTACTAGGAGATCAACATTCCTAGAATGAATTAGAAACAGTGTAATATAACTACAATTGCATTTTTCTTTGTCCCTTAGGAATCAAGTCGAGTTGAGGTTTCTGATACCGAGGGTTATGTAAGTCGGCTCGAATATCCGGAACGGGTCAAGTGTGTAAATCCTCCGATTGTCCCGCAACGGCTGGCACTTCTTGGCCTTTTCACTCTGCTCTAAGCAAACCTGACTCACCTTCATCACAAATTGAACATTGCCCATTGCGTCGAAATGGAATCGTTTCATATCTTACCAAGCTCTTCAATGGCAAAAACCCTGTTTGTTGCTAGTTCATTAATACTACCTATTGTTCTCATTTTTATTCTCTCGCGTATGATCAGCTGTCGATCTGTTTCTAAGTCTTCACTACCTCTGCCAGTTAACGATGAAATTGTACGCCTGCGAGTATATCCCGTCAAGTCATGCCGGGGCTTTGATGTAAAATCAACAAAGCTTCTACGTACAGGTCTAGACCTGGACCGTAATTGGATGTTTGTCACAACCGAAAAGCGCGAATTTATCACTATCAGGACGAACTCCAACATGACTCTCATCACAACCGCTTGGGATGCTGATACGGATATGCTTACTATCGCTCTCAACGGTCACTCAATCGAGATACCAGCTCATCCCACGACTGAGTGGCTTGAGAAAAACACTGAGCTGATTAAAGCGGGCATTTGGGGCGAACAGACTGACGCTTGGGAATACTCAGCTACGCTGACGAAGCCCATCTCCGAGTTTTTGAATATGGATGTCCGTCTGGTATACAAAGGCCCTACACCTCGAGTCTTGCGTGGCAGCGGAACCCCTCAGCGTCTGGGTCGTACTGAGGCCACCAAATTCGCTGATATGATGCCTGTGCTGGTAAGTCACGAGCTAGAATGAGGACAAGAGGTCCAGAACTTCTACTAACGTGAGACACGTACAAGGTTGCTTCCATGGCGAGCATGAACGAGTTGAACGACCGTCTCGCTCATGCCGGAGAGGACAAGATCGAGATTGAGCGCTTCCGACCAAACATCATCATTCGCGGCAGTGTGCCGTGGGTCGAGGACGGATGGAAGACTCTGCAAATAGGAGAAGGTGAACATCGGCTTGATCTCGATGTGGTGTGCCGCTGCCTGCGATGCCAGGTGCCCAACGTACACCCTATCACGGCCGAAAAGCATCCACGACAACCTTGGAATCAGTTGATGAAGTATCGAAGAATCGACCCTGGACTGAAGTTCAAACCAAGCTTTGGAATGCTTTGCGCACCGAGTGTCGAGGGACATCTTGAGGTTGGGATGAAGTTTCAGGTCAAGGCCATGACGAACGACCACTTCTTTATCAGCCCAATGAAGTAAATCCAAATGAGAACAGGATAACATGGCAGAAAATAACTGCCAGTGTCGATTCCCTAATGACAAGGCCAAGGGATCGCAAAGAACTTGAATCTACTCACCCAACGGACAAAAAGACTTGGGCATCTTATGCAACATTGGATCTGCTTTAAGGTTGTTCAGTTTCTGTAGCTTAAGTTTAGTCCTTCTTGTTGTCTCCCCAGCAAGAACAATAACAGGAAATGGACGCCACATGGTATATCTTTCTCAGGTTCTCAGTCATAGTATCAGCTACTCCTCCAGTAGAGCTCAATACTATCTTCATTTCATGATTAATAAACAAGAAGTGTGACGTAGAGCTGCGTGATCAATCAGGTATTGGCTCTCTTGAGAAAGAGTGCCTTGTGGTTCTGGCCTGGCCTCTAAACCCATATTTGTCACAAGCCCCGGTATCCCAAAGACTATTGTAATTTTAAGCGTAGGTTATGAATCAGCCTAGCCAGCGAAGAGATTTCAATCTGCCATGTATCTTTTGAAAGCGTGATGAACCGAACATTGCTGGACTGCAATCCGGACTCATAGCTTGATACAGAGTTTCAACGCCTAGTTCTCAACCACACAGCAGGTAAATTAGCCGGGATACACCATCAGCCAGACACAGCCCCAAAGAAAGACTAGTGCGGCACCTTGTAGCGACAAGGTCATGGGATGATGGTTGGGAACCTTTGATATGCTGTGAAATTCAAAGAATGGTGCGTGGAAACGTCCATTTGTCTGGAAGGGTCGTGCCTTAGCGTACCTAGGCTGAATGAACAACAAACAGATCCAGCACATAGAGACCCAGAGTATATCTAGGATGTTAAAGCTAGCAGGAAGCTTCCTCATGTTATTTCGCTGGTTAGTGTTATGGACGGCGGTAAAGAATCAAGTGTAGGGATCTGTGAACTCCAGGCCAGACACTCCTGATAAGATCAACAGTAGGAAGCCGAAAACTGCTCATATAGGTAGCATACTTGAGGAGCATCTATTTTTCTCCATATAGCTAATCAATCATACTATCAAAGTAAGAATGTCTTTGTTCATCGCCACATGATACTAGACGACTGCGGTCCAAGTTGCATGTCGTGTTATGCTTGCACCACGTAGATCTTGAGCCCTGGGCGCCCTCTTTGATCTGGAGATATCATTCCTTAAAGGTAGTGGACTTCTAACTAACAGAGTCATCAACTGCCTAGCCTCTTGAACTAGAATGACTGACATGGTCCGGACGTTTCTGCTTCCGTGTTAGTTACCTTGATACGAGCAAAGGTGGAAAAAGGGTGGATTGGAAGAGGGCTATGAAACACTTCCCAAACAGCCTGTGAAAAGCCCAAACCCATAAATCTTTTTCACTTACAAGGCTGCAGCCCGTCATTCCGGTGAGAAGGTTGACTTTGTGATTCATTGGTTGTGGCAAGGCGCTTCGCGGGGCAGTTTTTTTCAGTGGCACAAGCTTACAATTGCACAGCCTCCGTAGCTTCTTTCAGATCAATCATAATGGTCTAGATTCATAAATCTCTCACCATCCCCGACAACTCCAGCGCAATCACATATCAGAAAAAGCAATCATACCAGAGATAATCATAGAAAAACATCCATCATGGGCGAGAATCTCGTCATTTATTACAATGACTCCATCGACTCGGACAACCTCGCCGCCGCTATGGCCCTGTGGAAGGCGACATACCAGAGGCCAAACACTCGTGTAATTTGGATTATAGAGCCTCGTCAGGTGTGCTTTGGACTATCTATGACAGCGGAGCAAGTGTCAAGATGCAAAGATTTGATACAGCAACACTTCCCGTCTCTAGGGAACCCTTTCAAGGTGCTTCTGGGTGGACTCATTGAACAGGCCCATCTCGACAACATCAAGGATCTGACAGAAGCTGATCGTCATCTGGTAAGTTAATATTCCTTGGAATACCGTATCATGAGACTTACTGACTCGAATGTAGCTTAAAATGGCCGTAAAATCAGAATACGGCCCAAAGGACAATGCCGCACTTCATGGCCGCCTCACTGCCTGGGACTTTGCCTCTTGTTTGGCCGAGTGGTCGAACAATGCCTCAAACGAAATTTTCTTGGACCTTGAAACCCTAGACGAGATCGAGAATCCTGTGAACCTCAACTTTCACCATCATGAAGAGCTTGTCAACCGGAGCGCAGACGAGTTGAAGACATACGATAACATTCTGAGCGAGCCTTTTCCACAACGAACGCAGAGCCTACAACACTGGTACGAGGAATGTGTCAAAAGAATCGCACAGAAGGAGAGCAACTCAAACACATCTGTACAACCCCTTAAATTAAATGCTATGTATGATGCAATCGAAACTGCAGCAAGTGTTCGTTTCTTTGGAGGCTCCTCTTTGAGGATCTTACGACTGTTTCTTGATAAAGGATTGGCTAACAAAATCAAATGCCATCTGCAAGTGGTATGTTTCAAGTTACGACAGACTGATCCTATGTATTAACACTTGCTAGGGTTCTTGCGATATGTCGGCGAACTTATTCGCAAATCAGTTCAACATCGCTCTCAACCGAGAAGCTGCCAAAACAGTGCTTAATCGATCAACCGAGTTTTCAAAGTTTACTGTCGTCCCTTCGCATACAGCACAAAGTATAAAATACTCAGCACTAGGTCTGAAGAATGCAGGAGGCCATTGCCTAGAGAAGCGAATTCTGGGCTTCAACTGCCGTGAGGATCCTCTCAAGATCGTCACAAACAGCGTCTCATTAGACGGCCAATACTCCGACAAAGCGTACCCGATGCCCGACTTGACCGCGTTCTTATGTGCGCTTGTTCCCGACTATATGGAATCCATGGGGTCAAAACTGGGTTTCATAGAAATCGATGAGAAGGACTCTAACGGCGCACTTCTCTTCAGACCTTCTGACAAAGGAATTCAAATGTACGATTTGAGTGAGAGCACGACATTAACGGAATCTGAGGTGACAGGGATCTTTGAGAAGATAGCAAGGGGTGAAGTGCTACTGGATCAGGCTTGATACCCAACGGCGTCCCGGAAGACAATAGATGCTTCTTTTGTTTTGTTATCTGGTTTATTAAATCCTATACGCAAGTCTATGATACGACTGCTTTTGAAGTTTGACGAATACCAACACGACTTTTTAGAGACAAATGTCAAATCCTTCAATTTTTCAATGGAATTGGCTACTGCACTCAAAATGATACTACTTGAGTGCATTCGTAATATAACTTATCACAACTTGTCTTGTTTACTGGACTTTGTTGTTTGCTGTCGCTATAGCTAGGTAGGTAGGTAGGTAGGTAGGTAGTAGCCTGGTCTTGTCATATCGCCAATCAGCCACAAGACCCTTTAATGTGGCGTTGTCAGCCTTGTCAACTCCTCTTCCAATTTCCATACCTTCTTAACCAACAAACCTTCAACAGCCTCAGGCTGTCGCAAGCGTTCTTCCGACAATTTCAGCTTTCGAAGCATAGGGAATTTGCTCGAAAATTACATATATCTGGAGCCATGTCCGCCAGTTATTGGCAGTCAACGCAATGTCGGTTCTGGACCTTCACTAAGGAACAGCTCGCGACAATGCGACAGAAACTCGAGGAAGACAATGCAGAACTCGTGCGCATGTTTCCCCTTCCACAGCAACGCCATTTGAACATATACTTCAATCAACGTGCGTGACCCTATTTACCTTTCCGGAGTGCACGGCGTGGCTGACTTGACCAAATAGAGTTGATAAGGTTGGCGAAGCGACTGACGATCCGACAACAATCCATGGCCACGGCGCAGGTCTACATGAAACGATTCTATTCGAAAGTCGAGATCCGTCGAACGAACCCGTACCTTGTGATAGCGACCGCAATATACCTGGCGTGTAAGATAGAAGAGTCGCCTCAACATATCCGGCTTATCGTCACGGAGGCGCGACAGATGTGGGGAGACCTCGTTGCCATTGACACGTCCAAGCTAGGAGAGTGCGAGTTCTTTATGATAAGCGAAATGCGATCGCAACTTATCGTATACCAACCATACCGAACTGTCACAGCATTGCGAAGCGAACTCGGATTGCAAGAGGACGAGGTACAGCTTGCCCGGTCGGTGATTAACGATCACTTCATGACAGACCTTCCACTGCTATACCCTCCTCATGTTATTGCAATGGTCGCCATGCTTCTGGCCTTGGTACTCAGGCCCAATAATTCTGGGCCTGGGCAGAACGCCTCAGGAGCAGCGGCGGCAGCAGGACTGGCAGCAGCTCAACAGGCGCTGATGCGTGCGCAAGGCCAGCAGACTCCAGGGGGAGGAGCTACAGATGCTGCAGCTGCGGAGCCCAAGGAGAGGCAGCAGCAAGCCCGAGTATCCAGAGTGCAGAAGTTTGCCAAGTGGTTGGTTGACAGTAACGTGGATATCGCATCGATGGTGGATGCTACGCAGGAGATCATCTCCTTTTACGAATGTTACGAGCATTACAACGACAAGCTCACCCGAGAACAAATCAATAGATTTGTTAAGGCACGAGGGCTCGACAAGTAGTATTGGTGTTGGTGATACGAGATACGAGACATGAAATACTTATGGGGCGAGCATGCATAGGTTGGGATATAAGTTATATGTCGTCTTGGTTGGCGTTTTACGGAGTTTGGACCTTTGAGCATAGAGATCATACCGTTTATATACCTGTTTCTGTTTGTGCTGGAGCTGTGGGAGTGAGTATTGATCCTGAGCTGTCACAATAACAAGACGCCAAAATATAACCTGAATATATTAACGAGTATAAGGTATCGAGATTCGTATTTGAATTTTTAACTGTACCTATGGTGAGGGAAGTGTTGGACTTCAAAAACCACCCCCAAAACCATCAAATAGCTGGGAGGTGTCTTTCTTGTAAGTCTCAGAGCTGGCCTAATGAATTAAACTAGTGCCGCTCGGCTGATTGGCCGTTCTCCGCAACACCGACATTGATTCTAACTCCTGTTACAAGGTTGGTACATTGTCTGTTTGAACCTGTCGAACACCGACCTAACATAGTACTCAGGCGTGTCAGGCAAGCTTGGCACAAAGAACCTTTGCTTGAGAAGAAAATTTCGATAGACCCTCAGTGCACTGAGACTAAATTACCAATTGGCGTCTTGACTTTACCTGTCTAGTTTCAGACCATGTGAATATTTGCATTCTTCTAGAAGAAATTGATTCAAACATGAGGAGTCCCTTCAGTTTTATGCCGAGACAGAGCGAGGATGCCAGGAACTAGAGACAGCAAGAGAATAGCTCAGCGGGTCCTTCCGGGGCACTAAGCATAATACAGTGCCTCTGATTGATTGTCAGAGCAGGTCCAGCAGTGCCCGACAGTGCCCAGGGCGGCTTCTGAAAGCCGGGGCTTAGCTCCACTGCAGCAATTCTGGTGTATTTTTCTAGCAAGACTAACAGGCAACAGAAAAGTTGGCCTTTGAGCTTTGGGCTACAAAAATAAACAGTCTAAAAGACGGGTCTACACAGCATAAATTGACTTAGTAATTTCTGCTCTTGCACTTTAAGTAGCCAACTTTTCTGTAAAGATTAACCCAGTTTGGGGTTCCCTCCTAGCTACCAACGTCACAGCTGGCTCGCCAATTGGCATTTCAACACCAGCTTTTTCTTCCTGACCTCAGATGCCCTGTTCAGCCATGTCCTTCCGGTAACCCGATAGCATTCCCCTCGATTTTGCAGCAGCTCGATAAGCTCCATCTTACAAACCCATAAAGACGACGCTTCCCTGCAGCGCAGGGCTTTTTGCGCCCGCTGCGCCTACCGAACCTGAAATCTTGCCGGATCGAGATATGCCACCAGCGCGTCCATAGCCATCGTCATGAGCGTGACTAGTATAGTTGAGGGAGTTGAAGATGGGCTTAGGGAGCCACAAAACTCTCGCGATGCTCGAGTCGAAGAGCTTTGGTCGAGCCTTGAGCCTGATCATACCGGAGAACTTGACCTCAAGGGTCTGAAGAAGGGGCTTCGGAGGATTGATCACCGTAAGCGGAGGGTCCTTGTTGGCTCATGCTGGACAGAGATGCTGATAAGGAGTTGCAGCCATGAAGAATGCTGACGACATGCTAAAACGAATCATGGAAGAGGTGGATAGGAACGGCGATGGAAAGATACAATATAACGGTACGCAACCTGTCTACTTTGACTGTCGAGCGTTCTCCGACCTTCCGATATTGCCTCGGTTTCTGCGACTGCGATCTTGAAAGCTTACTTTTCGCTCTTTTTTATGCCATTTAGAGTTCCGAAAATTCGTCGAAAACGCAGAGCGCCAGCTTTTTGCCCTTTTCAGATCAATTGACAAAGACGGGAATGGGAAGCTGGACAAGCTTGAGCTTCAAACAGCTTTTAAAAATGCCGGACTCACACTGTCGAACCGTCGCCTCAGTGAGTTCTTTGACGATATGGATATCAACAACGACGGTTATGTCACATTCGACGAATGGCGGTCAGTCTTTTATTCCAAACTTTCTCCAAATGCTTGTTTTCCCTCATTCCTCTTTGTTTGACGACCCCACTGGGCGTCCGTCGCATTCCGTCAGATGCTCGATGCTCATGACTGACCCTCAGTCATTTTGGCGGGGATAACCCTCATAACGTCATGTGCCAAGCCCATGCTTAACCTCTCGGCGATACGGTTGCGACCACCTCCTATCATTGATATACCAATTGAAACACGATCCATGGGTCAGGGACTTGCAGCTGATCATGAACTATTAGAAACTTCCTCCTATTTATGCCCCCCAACGATCACGATTCTCAGCTTCATGCAGTACTTGACTTTTACTACTCGGTGGTCAGCGTAACCCCAGAGGGAGACACGCTTGTGAGTGAGGAAACATTAGAGGGCTTAGGTACGGACGGCTTTCGCTCTCTTTTCATCACCCTTTTCGGCTCTCTTCTTCGAGTCGCTTTCCCTTTCGAATACCCAAAGCCCATTCCCGACCGGACATCGACTTCCGTCACTCAACCTGGCATCTCAAATCCGAATGAGTCCCCGAGCAAGACCGAGAATATGGCTACCGCGGCCGCAGTTTCGTATCCCGACTACGATGACCCAGCTACCGAGATATCGCAGGAAGTCGAATCGCTTACACAGGACCTGGACGATGGCACCCATGAACCTACCACTGGACCTTCAACAACAGTGCACAAGAAGTTTACACTAACACACTTTGTACCTGATCCAGGCTACTTTCTAGCAGGTGCCATCGCCGGTGGAGTGTCGCGTACGGCTACTGCGCCTCTCGATCGGTTGAAGGTTTATCTGCTCGTGAACACGTCCAGTCGAGCCGAGACAGCGGGTGCGGCGCTTATGCAAGGTCGTCCTATCGCCGCTCTACAGAATGCAGCAAAACCATTTGTCGATGCGTTTCGAGATCTCGTTCGGTCAGGGGGTGCTCGAAGTCTCTTTGCAGGTAAGACTTGTGCAACGTGACCCTCGGCTTGTAACATTCGCTAACACTAACTGTGCCAGGAAACGGTCTCAATGTCGTAAAGATTATGCCGGAAACAGCCATCAAATTTGGCTCATATGAAGCTGCCAAGCGAGCTCTTGCCAATTTCGAGGGCCATGGAGATCCAAAGAAGCTCAGCTCGTGGTCAAAATTCGCCTCGGGTGGTCTTGCTGGCATGATTGCACAGTATGTATTCAGTTCAGCGCTGAGGAAATTCGAAACTAACTACTGGCAGGGCTTCCGTTTATCCTCTAGACACCCTCAAATTCCGTCTACAATGCGAGACCGTTAAAGACGGCCTCACGGGCGCAGCACTTGTTCGTCAGACCGCTGTCAAGATGTACGCAGATGGTGGCCTGCGTGCGTGCTACCGAGGTCTAACTATGGGGCTCATCGGAATGTTTCCCTACAGTGCTATCGACATGGGCACCTTCGAATTACTTAAAAAGTCCTACAAGTCTTACTATGCCCGGATAGACAACGTGCACGAAGACGACGTCAAATTGGGAAACATTGCCACAGGAATTATAGGTGCTTCATCTGGAGCCTTCGGAGCTAGTGTGGTCTATCCCCTGAACGTGGTACGAACACGACTTCAGACCCAGGGTACAGCCATGCACCCGGCGACATACACTGGTATTTGGGACGTGACGAAAAAGACGATCCAGCGAGAGGGTTACCGAGGCTTATACAAGGGTCTGACACCAAACCTTCTCAAGGTCGCACCTGCCCTGAGTATCACCTGGGTGATGTACGAGAACTCCAAGAGAATTCTTGGATTGACCTAGTCGTTCCAATAGGCTATAAGACGAAAGAAAGGGACAAAAAGACACGAGACTGAGGAGTCTTTCCCAGTTCTCACAAACAACATTTACTACTTACTATACACACACGCACGCACGCAAATTTCACATCGACATTCAGGAAAGCGGGGGTCTTAGCGATTGGATGGCATCGCGTTACGATGGAGGGAAATCTCATGGCGTTGAAAGGATTGATATATCAGATGAAAGTGGTTGACAGCCATTGTCGATGGCCAGAGTGGTGTTTCAAATACCACCGAACTGCATTAAACTACATGTTTCTTATTTTTTAAGGTGGGCGAGCGATGGCTAGAATTGTTTGAACATGTATTTGTTCAAAGACGAGATAGAAGAGACGAAGTGGTCTCATGAAGAATACATCAGTTTCTTTAAGAAAAGAGGGTTCGACGAAATCAGACATGACCTAACTGGAAGTGTTTCCAACGCGGGGTTTCGGAGCCGGATATGTGGGTCTGATCCCGACACTTTGGTTTACTAGTGAGTGTCAGTCAGTCCATTCATCCATGGCCGTGGGTAAAAGAAGACGTGTTTTGTTTTCTGCTGATGTGGGTTGAGAAGGAGGATGTGGATAAGTAAATGGCGACTCTATTCTTACGATATGAAAGGCTCTCATAAATGACAAGCTTAAGAGTACTAGTGACAACGACAAGTGAGAAGCTCACCATCAACCGCATATTTTGTCTACCTAGGTTACTCTCGTCTCGGCTGGCAAAAATACCAGGATATCCCAGCCAAGAAACCGTCGCTATCAATCAGCCCTATCAGGTTATTCCCGAGCATCACATAAAACGTCATTTCTTTCTTGTCTCACTGCAACTTGAGACAAAGTTGTCGTCAGCCGCATTGCGTGCCACAGAAAAAAGCTGCATCCTTTTTATCCTGGAGCTTACGCAGCAGTAGAAGTCTGCAAGCTCGAGCTTGCACTGGAAGGGCAGTTGACAGGGATTGGATAGAAGGGTTGCGGGGTTTTGGGGGGGAACTTTTGCAAGGCGATAGAGGATCTTTGCTCCGTTTATGGACGAAACGGATGACTTACTTGGGCGAGCACAGATAAGAAAGAAGAGAATAGAGGAAAGAATTGTTTCTTGGAATTGAATTGAATTTCAAAATGGGTAGGAAGTGTCGGGTAATAGTCATATCATGATACTGTAAGAAGATATGATACTCCAAAGAGAGCATATTGGACAATTCTGTAAGTTTAGAGTCGACAATATCCACACGTCCACGAATTGATAAATCGGACATTTTGCTGTATTACTCCGCTTCGTCTGCACATCTCAGTGACGGACACCCAAAACGGCCATAGCGTGATCGATCAACGTCGTTACATGCTCAGAAGCAAGTCCTTGAGGCAACGTAACCGAGCAAATCTTTTGGTCCAGAACGTACATATCAGACTATAGAAGCAGAGCATGCTTATTCCCCTCTTTTCCCGTTCTCCGTGCCGCAACTCAACTTTCAACCTTCCTCACGCCTTGTGTCTCTTGGGTTTCCTGTAACAAAGTCAACTTGCAGTTGTTCAGTGATGCGAAGTGCAACAAGACCCGTATTCTATCTGTAAATACTTGCCGCGTACGCATTGCTTTTACTCATACGTTTGTACTTTGTTCATCCGTCTTACACGCCCCCTCAAGGTCAAGTCAGGTCAGGCTAGGTTCGCAACTACACGACCCAGAAGCGAAACAGAAACAAAATGCCTGCTCCTTACTCTGACAACCTCTATTCCGCCGACTCTGACGACGAACCTGATGCCTTCTCACCAACTGACGGTTACTTCCACGCGTCGTCTGAGTCGTCGTCATCTCGCTCTCCTCACGTCCCGAACGTGCTCGTCGAGGATCCCACCCAGTTGAGTCGAGATGCCAAAGCTCAAGAAGCTGAGAGGGAGAGGTTGTTGTTAAATACTGGAGGCTCTGCCGGAGCAGAAGAACGTGGGAGCACTGCCTCGTTACACGAAGGACAGGAAAGTGCCGGAGGCTCTGAGAATCCAATCGCCGCAACTCCCCAGCCTCAACCTCAGCCTCAGTCTTATTCACAAAGAATCTCGACGTTTTCTTACTCTGTTGAAGCACCACCTGCTTATTCACCTTCGCCTACTTCACCAAACACAGTCAACAATTACCAGACCTTTACTTCTACAGCGACTATGGGTCGACCTGAAGAGACTCAGCCTCTTGTTACTCATTCCCATGCACCAGAGTCTATGAGCGACCCGTCACCCAACTCAAACCAAACACCTTCACGTTGGCAGAGTCTTAAAGATTTCATTGCAAAACTCAACGTCCGAAGAAAGCTCAAAACATTCCTTGCTTCGCTGTTGATCTTTTCCGTCGTCTTTATGATCTTTAGCAGCTTCACCTTGCAGCCCAGGGATGGGGTTAGTACTCACACTCTCTTCCACATAAAGCCCCCCTTAGAGACCGTCCACTGACTTCTGATAAAGCCACATAAATCCCCAGTCAAAGATAAAGATCCAGTCGCTCCACCTACCAAGGAGCGCGGCGAGTTTGTCTGGCATCCTTCAAAGTCATGTCCCAACGAAAATCATCGTGAAGGAAAAGTCCACGAATACCTAGAAATCCAACCATCACGTAATATTAGCATTATCCAAACCGTCAAGGACGTCGGAGTCCATGACGGATGGCCTACCCACATCTCGGGCGAAGTCATTCTTCGCCCTGCGGATAAATCGTCGCCTGCTAAAATAGAGTACGAGGTCCTTTCCGACACTGATGGCCTCGGTCTCGTCGTGAATTTCAATAAGACGACACAACTCATTGAGCTGATAGTGCCGCGAAAGATTGACTGGAATGCAACTGACACGGCTCCTTGTATCCAAGTCCGAGTTACTCTCTGGGTGCCTCGCGGATCAGCTATCAACGCTCTGACTATCAACACCTTACAGTTTGATGTAACTATCGACCAGGGCCTAGTCTTTGGAGCTTTGGATGGTGTCAATATCCGAACTGTCAGCGGCGACATCAATGCCCCCGTCATGGACGCGACCAACACTGAGAAGGATGTCGTTCCATACACTCTTTCCTCCCGCGAGATCCGCATCCATACAGCCAGCGGCGATGTGAAAGGATGGTATCCTTTATACGATCTTCTCGATATTGAAACCGCCTCGGGTGACATCACCACCAGCGTCGGCCCCAAGCCCGTAAACCCGCAGGCCGTTCGATCTGCCACGTTCAGAGCGCGGACCGCTTCTGGAACTATTAAAATTGACGAGCCTGTCACGAGTGCCCAGAAGGCTGCTCGTCCGGATCGCGAGTTTCCACCGCGCGACTATGTAGTCGACATCATCACGGCATCAGGAGATGTAACGGCCAATGTAGCGGCGAGCTCCTCTGCATCTTTCAGATCGCAATCTGGTGATCTGAAGCTCCATATCTGGCCTGTGTTGGATTCGAGTTTAATGATGGCAGCTGCTGGTACAGCTAGCCCGTATCTCGAAACAAACACCAAGAGCGGCGATACCGAAGTCAATCTTCTCGAGCCTATGTGGACAAGCCTTGCTATCGTCGGCGGTACCATCCCCCCATTGGAGCCCTACGACCCAAAGAGCGGCCGTGATCCATACTTTGTTCTAACAGAAGAGCCTGAGACTGAAGTCAGAGCCAACAAGCCCGCCCTTGGAGTTCTGCAGTCAAAGCACAAGTCGATTAGCGGAAGTATCAAGCTCTTTTATCCCGCATCCTGGGAGGGTATCCTATACGCACAGTCCGTCTCGGGCTCGCAAGATTTCCAAGGAAAGGATTTGCAGCTCACACGTGACGGAGGAGGCTTTATGCACATCATTAGAGGTCGCAAGGGTAAAGGTTACTCTTCCCTCGAGGTAGACAGTGTGTCTGGCGATCAGGTTGCTGTAATTGGAGAGAGGGAACATTGAGAGTGTGCGTGAGGAAATGAAGTGATTATGAGGTGCTATGGAGTTTGTGATTTTGGAAGGCATCATTCGTTAGGAATCAGGATACCACATCGTTCGCTGAACATACTACACATACTACCGCAACGTGCGGGACGCTAATGAGCTAAATGCAGAGATGACAATTCGAATTAATATATTTTTAAACCAGGGATCTGCTCTGAATTATTATAAATATTTATAAATTCCGTCTCTGGTGCTTCTAGCAAGCCTTCCACGATGAGGTGAGTGGATTGGAATTAATTGAGAGTGAAGGTTGTAGATATCTCGCCATCGCTATTATAATGTAGCATCTCGTAGAGAGTAGAATCATCATTGCGGACCAAACTTGCCCATCAGGCGTAGCCTTTTCTTCTGTGCCGGTCCGAAGAGTGGTCGATACTTGACCAGATTCCTTTCCTTCTCCCTTCGAGGCTGATGTCCTAGGAGTGTGACATCAACCTTCTTGTATCTCACATCGTATTTGACCCATCTCTCGAGGCCAGGTACGTGTATTCCCAGTGTTGGGAGTGCGACTAATGTCAATTGTGTGGTCATATGTGTTGAGTACGGGTCTTGTTGTTTTTCGACAACGTAGATGGCTGGTAGTGCGTAACGAATCTTTCCAGGTGCGTAATGCTTGAGAAGCTTTTCAAGCCGAGCTTTCCCGGCCGGTGAGAGAGCCTTGCGGAACGCTTTGGCGTGCTCTGCACGGTAAGGAGAAACCTGCCACATAGGTCGCCTATTGGGACCAAGGCGCACCCAGAAACGACCATCGAACATCTTGGATTTTATCCACCCGTTATGTCGAAATAGAGGGGTACTGTCAGTCGGGTCTTCATTGTCGAAGTCGCGAGGAGAAGGGGCTTTCACTCTCGGCCAGCAAAGCTTTGCTGAGGGAAGAGTCTGAGTTGACGTATAGGGCGCCCTGGAGAGAAACCATTTCACGGACCCTCCCTTCACAATTGGATCGAAGTACACGCCGGCTGTGGTAAATGCTTTAGGGGCCAAATCACTTTTGGGCGCCATACCAGGAACGAGGTTGTTGACGACATTTTCGAGATTTGCAAGAGGTGGTAAATGATATTCAGGAGTGACGAAATCAATCAGCTTCCGAACCGCGATGCTCATGATGATCCTTTGGTGCTCCTTGCGCAGCCTGTTCTCCTTTTCAGATAGGTGCCCCTTACGTTGTCTATTAGACAAGCGAGGTGTTGGGAACTGGATTAGCAAGGTTCCCGCATTTGGATCGAAGTCCTTCACGACAGCTTCCCGGACAAGGTAACGTTTTGCCTCAGCTTCCTCTAACTTGGTTCTTTTTTTGCACCTCTCGGCCAAAGATAGAATAACAGGCTTCTGCAAAGCCTTGGGCAACTCGTGGTTTCGGACCATGCACCTGATAGCATTCCGCGTCGTCAATGTGGGATCCTTGTTCGTCTCATCTTCTACCCAAGAAACCCCGTTTGCCTCGCACGTAGCAATAAGCCTATCCTTGTCGAATTCGAGAAGAGGTCGATATATCATGACGCCGCCATCTTCAACTTGCAAAGGTTTGAGATAGGGGACATGGTCAAATGCCTCTTCAGAATTGGGAGATCCTGGGTATGAATCGACAAGGTCTGGAAGATCTGCCACGAGGGGAGATGTTTCGAGGGCTAACTGGTGACGGAAATCCCTCCTCAGTCGCCTCATTTCACGATTGGCAGGCCGGAAGCTGAGGGCCGGATTTTCTCTGAGCTGATCGTCGAGAAGACCACTCTTGTAAACACCGTGTAAGTCGTAGCATTCGGGTATCGAGTTCGCCTCCCTTATACCCTGAAGCCCTCGATATCCATGCCCGCCAAGCAGTCGCATTAGTACTGTCTCGTATTGGTCGTCTCGATGGTGGGCAAAGAAAAGACTATCAGCTCCCATATAAGCGCAGATACGACCAAGTGTGCGGTATCGGTAGGTGCGCGCCAGACCTTCAACATTAGGAAGTTTACGAGGATCGAGGCCGTTACTCTTTTCGTCCTTCCATGCAAGGGGCGCAACATTGGATTTTATGTCGAGCCTGCGCAGTTCTTTGACGACATCTGCCGCTTCCTGATCACTTCCGTCACGAAGTTTATGGTCAACGACAACAGCCAAGGCGCCGTGGACGGGATTGTCTGCAATTTTGGAGCCTCTGAATGTGCGGACAAATTTGGACATGAGAAAGGCGAGAGCCATTGAGTCTACACCTCCACTAATAGCCATTACTGAATGTACTATATTAGTATATAAAAGGCGTGAGAGGACGTAAGGACAACCTACTTATCCGCTGTGGCCTGGCAAAGCGGGCGGTTGGAAACCGAGGACGACATACTGCGTCGACGGCATCTTTGAACTCGATGGATGATATAGGCCGAGGCGCGCGATGGAAGACGCGAGCTGCCGTAGTCATTCCATTATATTTTCCAGCTTGAGCCTGGAGCGTAACCAGTGAGCGGATGACAATGATGATGAAGCTGATAAGGAAAAGGTTAAAAGTGGTGATGTCGGGATTCAAGCTTGGGTGGGTCTTGATGATTTGAATTCCGTTCAAGCTGGTGGGGCCAATACAGTAGGCAAGCCACGGCTTTTATGTTTTGCTGAGATTATGGGTCTTAGTTAAAGGGACAATAATTCAATATGAGACAAGAGAGACGTGAATGTTTCTGCAAGATTCAAGAGTTTATTACCACAAAGAAATCAGTTAGCCGAAGGAAATCACTCAAACCGCCAAGGGACAACATGAACCAATCCATGTTGATAGAATCTCTTCCAAGCAGTGATCATCATCGTCTATGGAATCACAAGCTTCTAGAAACATGGACGGTTGTCCAGAGCACAACGGTCAAGTAAACTTTAGTTAGTTGGTGGACCAACTGTAGGCGGGCAGGTAGGTAGCCACTGAACAGTTGAAGTTAATTGGGTGTAACCTACCTAGACAGACTTTACTCTATTTAACTTTACTTGACCTTTGATAAACAAACAAAAACCGTCATACATTAGGTACCTAGGTATCTATTTCCCAGGAACTCATTCACAGGCCTACGGTCGATAACAGGTTCGTTCGTTCGTCTTGTCCCAGGAAGAGACACTCGCTTCCTAGTTCACCAACATATGCGGGTAATAGAGACCCTCACTCGTCAACATCCCTGTCGAGGTCTCAAGTGATTCGCCTCCAAGGCATAAAAAGGTACCCCCCCTAGTAAAAAGCAGAAACAGCCTTGGGCTTGAGGTGGATAATGGAGGTTTTGGATCATGGAGCATTGCCTTGAATCTCTGGCTGCAGCAACCCTCCTCTTGTTGTCCTCGTGCCACCATCACAAGTCAAGTTACAGTACAGCACTCCCCAAGGTACCACTACAGTACTACGTTAGTGTGTTCTCGTCGTCTTTGTTTATGTTTATATCCATTGTTACACTACCAACTTTTATTCTCACCCATCTCTCTCTCTCTCTCTCTCTCTCTCTCTCTCTCTCTCTCTCTCTCTCTCTCTCTTAATTCTTTAGTTACTCTTTTCGCGTCGAGTCGAATCGAGTTCTTGGTTTAAAGCTAAGCTAAGCTTAAGTTGTCTTGTCGCTCCGCAACAAATCAAAACATCCCACCTCATGTGATTCAGATTATCCATCGTTCATTCATTTGCATTCCCAGCCTCTTCCCATCTTGTTTAGTTCCTTCAATCTAACTACTTCACTCCGCCACAACCGCCTCCGTCTGATCTGTCTGAGCCGCATTCTGAACAACCCCTGCGACTCACTGCGCGGCAGTTCAATTTATCACCATCCGTATCATTTAAAGTATTAATATCACAAAAGCCCTCATGGTGTCCACGCTGGAGCCTCCAACCGCCTCCTCCGTCTCCCGTCGCGGCCCCTCGTCGATTGTCTCTCGCCAATCTCAATCACACTCGCGATCGAAGCGCTATAATCGCTCTCACACTGGCGGTAGCACCAATGCCACTCACGCTCTTCAAAATGACTTTCCTGTCTTCGGCACTGGCGATGTCGAGATCATAGTCCGCGCGCGCGATACACCCCCCGATGCCGCTCCTGTGCAGAACCGCTACCTGCTTCATCGCCATACTCTTACGCGCTCCAGCGGCTTTTTTGAAACCAGCACATCGAACCAGTGGTCCCGCGCTCGTGCACTACCAGCCGGTAACGAACTCTCCCGCATCGGTGAAGATGGGGAAATCGATCCCGTCACTGGAAGCGACGTCAGTTCTAGGTCGCAAAGGGGAAATGTGCACCCGCCAAGGAAGAGATGGCGATACGAATTAGATCCACGATCTGGACCGAATGACATCCCAATGCTAGTCCAGCGAGACGAATCGTCGCGAGATAATACACAGTCTTTGTTTGGTCCCTCGTCAGCTCCACCTACCGTCAGTTCCAGAGACTCGCGATCCTCGAGCCGCTCCAAACACTCGCACTCGCGATCAGTATCCAACTCGTCAACCTCTAGCGGTTTCTTCCGCTCTGTCGCCAATCTCAGTTTGTCGTCGAACCACCCACCACCTGCAGCGGAATTGTCGCAGGCCGACGAGGACCTTTTGCGCGACTACGATAACCTCTTTCGCATCTTTTACAACTACCCACCCGTCCTCGATGGAGTCAATGTCGCAGATGCCTATGTCCAATGCAAGAGCTTGCTCAACCTCGCCGACCAATACGACGCTCTTGCTGTGGTGGGACCTCGAGTTGATCACCACATGCTGCAGTTCCAGTCACGGCTCTGGAAGCAAATCGCCAAATACCCTATTTCGTATCTGCGCCTCGGGTATCTAGCTCGCAGCCGGGTCATCTTCCAGGAAGCCTTGATTCACGTCGTTGGACAGTGGCCAGCCGGTGAGCGCAGTCTTCGTGCAGCCCTGCCCGACATTGTCTTGGATATCATTGAAGATAAGGTGGAGGAATTGGAAGAAACTGTCGGTCGCATCGAAGGACGCCTCTTCCGCCTCGGGCTCACAAACAGTCGTGGGGAACGTGTCGGCCCAAGCAACAATTACCTCGACTGGCTGTCCATAAGCTTGTTCCGCCAATGGCTGGCCGACAACACCTCTCCGCAGCCGCCTCCAGATCAGCGACGCAGGATAACCTCCCGTGATGGGGGCCGCAGCGTCGCCGCCTTACCCCCCGCCTCCCCGCCATTGAATTCTGTCGGGCGTGCATATCGTCAAATCGGCTCCAACAATCCCGCCTCATTCCTCGGCCACGACGATTGCAAGCGCTTCCTCAAGCTCACCCCGGAGCTGTACAGCCGGGAGAACCTCCGGAGGTTCGAGAAGCGTCTCGACGAGCTAAAGTCAATGGCCAGAGAAGTCGTACGACCCCTCATGGGCAGCAACCTCGAGCTCGACATGGGCGATACTTCACGCACACCGGACAGCATCACCTACCTCACCTGCACCACCGTTGGGAACCGGGACTTGCCCTGGGTAATGGATGACCAGAATACGGTTGGACTCATTGCCAATTGATGAGAAATGATATGTGCGGTGCAGTACAGAAGCTGGTGGTTGCAACGTTGATGCAATGCAACGATTCTTATGACCTGATGTTTTCCCTTTATTACCCTTCTTTTTTTGGATTCTTTTTGCGGATACCCCATGCTTGGACATACTGTTGAAATCCCTTTGTGTTTGTCTTGTATAATCCCTGCGGCCTGGAACGCTGTTACTCAACGAGATTATATACTTTATATAGATACAGGACAACCAAAGCAGACGCTGGTTGGACTACGGACAGTCGATACGACTCGGATGGAGCTGAGCTCTGTGATCGAATGGATCGTGTTGCTTATGATGAGATATATAGAAATTGGAACTAATTTATGACGACGACTTAGTTTGCCATTGTTCTCGCCGTTCTATGCCTGTGACAGTGCCTTGTCGGTCAGAATGTCTTTTAGCACTCGAAGAGAAAGACTGGGTACGGATACGGCACTATCAAGGTCGCTTACAGGCTGCAATCTGCCGCCGAACAATCTGGGCATCGCTCAGGCACAAACATATAAGCCTAACTTCCGTTAATGTATGATTCGGGCCATGCCGTTACAACGGTTTCCGCGTGGGGGTTTAGAGCTAAGCTGAACATTGCATGATATTAGGGATCGTGAACATTCACACAGTCCGTCAATACGAACCGTGTCTTGGTTGCAATTGGCAATTCCACTCTGCATCAAAGGATAAAGGCCAAAGCGGTCAATACAGGTCTTTCACAGGGCAAAAAAAGAATTTTCTCGACAACGACAGGATTCGAACCTGCGAGGCCGAAGCCAATAGATATCCAATCGTGACGATTCAAGTCTATCTCCTTAACCACTCGGACACGTTGTCTAGTTGTTTTTGATGATAGACGAGCAACGGTTTGTGTATATATACAAACAACGACGATTTGATTTAAACTTGGTGACTGTCAGTTTATGTGATCACTTCTTTGATCAGGCATCAATCTGTATACCTGGATGATTTAAGACTGGTGTCTAGCGCACATATACATGTATATATACGCTTGGTGAATAATATTTATGCCAAGTCTGAATCTAGCTTGCTGTAGGGATGTGCAACAATGATCTGGCAGCAGCCTAAGCCGTGAATGAGGGCAGATTCACATACAACCTACCCTATGGAAATAACTGTTGTCAACATTAAACAGGAAATTAACGGCAATACATATTTGGAAACGACAATAATACAAAATAAGGATTTGTATTTTTATGTACCTTTATTTTCAAAGAAGTTAATCTTTTAAAAGTTTATAATTATTTTCTGTTGATGCTTGTATGCTGTCCTTCACTCTCGTATTTGCAACCCAATCACGACGTCGAGAGGCATCGCCACAGCCATTCACGCAACGTCACTGCCTAGTTACTAGGGGTTCACGGTCATAGTATGATTCATATAGGAAGACTGATACCTTGTCTGAGTAAGGCTTTATATACCTGTTCTTTATCTACCCAAGAGTGACCTACTTAAACCAACTTGATCCCCATCTTCCTTCACGGTCCGTCATGAACGACATTTTGATACGCACAAGCATCGAATAAGACAAACATTATTTCGTGGAACCCTCCAAATCTCCATCTCAGCACTGTTAGTTCTGTCCAATTTCCCCTTGACCAGTAGACGAGACATGTCGACGAACGTTATAGTTCCATCCCACCGCTCTAACGTCCTGTACCGGTGCGGCTATTTCCAAGATGCTCCAGAAGTTGCCAAACAAATAATCAGCGATAGTATCTCTGCGACGCATGATTCCGAGTTGACGGACCCCGATGGCATGATCGACTTATCTCTACTTGACCTTGCAACGGCCTCTGCTCAGGTCTCCAACCAGTAGGATGCAGGCCGGACAGCTGGGGAGCCTCATGGTATATCTTTTCTCTTTGGAATGTCTCCTCATCGATCAGACCATAGTTATGTACATGGTCGAGGAAGAAGAAGTCTGGACGGATCTGCCTCCCCGTCACGCCTCTCCGGAAGTGCCTTGCAATATGGTGCATTCGCTTCTTGTAGCATGCTTCAGTGTCGGATTGACTATATGAGGAGGCCCTGAACTCTTGATCACAAAACCAGCATACACATACTGCAGGAAACGTATTGCCAAGGTGGAAAGTCATGATGTGCTTGATCCACCCAGCCTCATCGTCGGGGTCGAACGTTGCATTGCATCCTGTATAGCGTATGAATTCGCATACAAGAGGTGAACAAGGCACCGATAGCTGCGGGCAGGGAGCAGAAGCAGGAGGAGGTTCTGTGTGAGTGGATAATGCTTGAGGGGTTGGCATGTCAAAGCAAGATGACATGTACGTCGAGCTACTAGCGTTCGACATACTGACGCTTCGAGCAGGAGGGCTATTTACTCCTTCTTCTGAGAAGATCAAGGTTGAAGCATAATAGCGTGGTGCAGGAGTGAAGGGATGTTGTGAAGGCAGTGGTCCTCTTCTGGCATTGTGCTGACTTATGAAGCCGTTGATGTCGTTGACAAGGTCTGCCATCTTGATGGTCACAGACAAGAAGCAACGAGAAGGTATATGTGTCAACAGGGTTCAAGATGGGTGGTGAGTATAGTGAGTTAACAGTGAGTCAATTTAAAGAGAAGAAGGCTAACAGAGGCAGCGAATTGTATTATCCGTCAAGGGTCGAGGCTGGGGGGAAACTGGATGCAAACTAGACACTGAAGAGTGCACACGGCGAAGATGATTTCGAGGTCTTGAGAATAAGACAAATTGAAGAAGAGCTGAAGGATAACGATCAAAGAGAGGGAAACCAACACTTCTTATCCTCGTACCAGCCATGCCAACATCAAGTGTCAGCACCAGCACCCTCCCCAATGACGACCCTTCTACATCGGTAGCTTCGTCTAAATCACCAAGCATCTCATTCGTCACCGGTCTTCCAAACCACTACTAGGAGCGCCATGAACGATGCCACACCAAAACGATGGGGAATGCAGTGCAAACCTGCAGCCCTTCAGTGCACGCATGCATGGCCACGGAAACCATGTCCATCATCGACACTCTTTATGGAGTTTCCATGCTGTCAGTTGTGCTTGGCTCGGACGAAACCGAAGATACGCAGCCTAGTTTGACAAGAACATGGCCAATCGAGAGATGCTACAACGTAGGTAGTGCACCACCATCGATGGTGAACTGCGGGGATGAGAAAGGGTCTTGTGCGACATCAGAAAAAAGACGGGAAGCTTGAGAAATGAAGTCACCGCGCTTTCGAGACAATCGATATCCCTGGATTAGCACAGTTGCTTTCAGAAGGAGTTGGAGCGCGGGGGAACTCGAGAAACCCCCAAAATTGAGGCTCAACGGGTCCGAGGCACAGGTAAGTATGTAATAGGAATCCAGAAATGGGCGTTGACTAACTCTCCTCGAACCCTGTCCTTCAAAATACTCGTCTGACCCTTGGGCAGGGCAGGGTTTCAGTCTGAATCATATGCATAGCCTAATTGGGGTTCAGCATACTTATTAACCATCTACCGAACTGACTGACTACTAATTCAGACAAGGACCATAGTCTACAATATTTGTGCAAGAAGAAACATCTCATATTATTTCGAGAAAATCGTCTCGTTTATTTCCTCAGCGAGAATATGCCAAAGGACATCCAATCCGTCTTCAAGTCCGAGGTCGATTATTCCATTCATGCTGACCAAGTCTGATCGACAAACATGGATGCATATGAGTCAATCTACGACATGCAGCATCACCTGCAAGAGGCCGAGACATTTCGACGCCAAGCAGGCTACTGTCGTAACCTTCTATGCTCAATTTGCAGTCTTTAACATTCTCCGATTAACCATAAACGTACGCAGTCAGGAATCATGAGTTGTCATGCATTGCCGGAGCCAGCATCAGCCCTATGTGGCCGACATAGAAACAAGTGGGTGTTCAGGAATCAGCCAGACAAGGAATGCATTGCGATGGCAGCCTATTCGACTTGTCTCAGTGTCTCGTTCCCATTTCCCCACAAGGACCATGACTAAAATGCACTGATGGTATTATCGTGATGAGGAGAATGCAACATATTCCATTCGGGGTATATCTTGAAAGTCTTCATCCTTTACATTTGTGCTGCATTATAGCTACATCATAATAAAACTGCTATTCAAGTAGACAAGTAACACGAATTGACAGCACAAAACGTGAGCATCACCAAGCCCAGAATTGGTAGAAACAAAACCTTGGAACTTTTACTTATATTCTTAAATCATTTTGACATAACTTTTATATGACATTTCAATCATGATCCCAACAACGTAAGCTTCTTAACCCCCGCTACAACAGGAGGCTCCAACTTCTTTCCCTGTCCCATCACGAAATCCTGCAACACGGCATCTCCTCCAGTCGCGTGCCATGCCAGCTCGCCCTCGTTCTTTGTCTCGCCTTCTGGCTCAGACGATTTGAACACCTCAGAAACAGCAGAGGTACAAGCCTCGGACACCTCAGCCATGAGAGCCTCAGCGGCGCGTGCTCGCTCGGGCATGTTTCTTCGGACAAGCGCAAAGATGAGACGCTCAGTATCTGGCGCGGCAGCGCTTACACGGTCAATTAGACGACGGATACTGTTGACAAGGTATTCCTCCTCGTAAACGGTTCCCTTACGTCCGCGAGCACGCTTCTTCTCTTCTCGCTTGCGGTTCTTGCTTGTCGCTCGACTGACGCCTGTTCCAGCCGTGCCCACACTGCCAGCCTTGCCTGTATATCGTGTGAAGAGTGATGCACTGGTGCTGACACGAGATGATGCAGCAACAGAGACATCGTCGGGGATGTCCATGCCACCAGCGCGGTCTCCTTCGTAGAATGCAAGAGGGTCCTCGATAGCCTTACGTCGAAGCTCAGCGACACGAGGAATCTGGGCCTTAAGCTGAGCCTTACAGTCAGCGAGGAACTCAGTCGTAGTACCCAGTGCGTCAGCAAGACCAGTATCAACGCTGGTAGTGAGGAGATCAGGACGATTTCGCTGAACGACAAGACGGATAGCATCGGCGAAATGATAACCCTTGCAAAGGCAACTGACAGCCATGTCAATCGAATCAAGGTACTCGAGGTGGATAGTAGCCGCAGACGAGTAATCCTTAGCTTCCCAGAGGGCATCCGCAAGGTTGCTGGCGAGATCAGCCATGGACTCAGGAGACATGGGAGGTTGCTGCTGGGCCGCAGTGTAGAGACACTCCTGCCAACATGTAGCACCGGCAGTTCGGTAGCAGCTGGTTGCCTTGGCGTAGTTTTCGAGAGACTCATAGGCGAGACCTGCCTCTCGGTAGGCCGATGTGGACTCCAGGTAGGCGGCATAAGCAGCTGTGAGTTCTCGAAGACGAGGAGGATCATAGCGGTAAAGACGTAGAGAATCATGGTACAGAGAGTGTTTAGTGGTGTATGCCAGAAGTTCATCGAAAACGTCCATGGTTTGGAGATGGCCAAGAGCCTTGACACGGCGTTCAAGGTGATCGTCGATTTCGAACTTTCGGCGCAGCTCTGTCAGAGAGTGTAGGTTTTGAATAAAGGGCAAGTATTCGCGAGGATCGCGTTGAGATTGCTGAGCGACGAGGAGAGCCAGTTCAAGGTTGTAAAGACCCAAGGCATTCTCGTACAGACGATTGACGTCGACCAAGAAGCAGATATGCTCGACAGCCTTCTCAGCAATCTTCTCATCTTCACGCATCAACTCAGAAACTAGAAGGAGACCATCGTCGAGAGCAGGCGGCGACTTGCACACGTGCGCAGTAATGGTATTCTGGAGGTTGGTGGCCTTGCGGCTCTGTAGGGAGCTGAGCAGAGCATCGCAGACGGTGTTGACCTTGGCTGCAGAACCTCTTGGCGCAGGAGACAAATCTGAGGCAATAGCATCAGTACCGAAAACCTTTGATCGTTTTGTATCTTGGTACATGGTTTGAGTAACATCTTCGGCACTATTTATTATTAGATTTGGACTGGAAGGTGTGGTTAAGGAATGCTTTACCGAAGTGAAGAGAGGAAGAGATCAATGTGGGCAACATCTGGGATTTGGTCAAGGAAAAGCCCAACATTGGCTAAGAACTGTTCAGGTTGATGGTCATAAAGAATGTTCATGTCCACACGCTGAGTTCGGCAGTATGAGAAAGCACGAGCATAGTTCTTCTCGTCGATCAGGTTACGGATACCCGCCACAACCATGGCTCTAGGGAAGACGGTCTCAAGATTTCCACGGGGCATCTGAAGAACAATGCTCATGTTGGAAGGGATGGCAGTGACAAGTCGTGATCCTCGCTCTACGCTGCGGCATCGTTCATCGGTCTCGGGGTCATCTTCAGGGACTTCAAGCTCTGGTTGGTGTTAGTGACTGGCTATGGAACAGACAAGAGTGGCTTTTTTACCGTCGACGTTGGCGGACAAGTGAACGAACTTGACCAAGTGGTTGTTGGTAGTAAAGATGAGATGGCTGGGAGTGACGACAAAAGATGTGCAATTCTTTGCTAGGAGGCGAGAGTTGGCGTAGATGTGACCATTTCTAGACAGACCAAAGGCAACGATCTCGTCATCAACTTTGCTAACCTCAAACCAAGGAAGCTGTGTCTGGAATTTGACGGGAAGGGTCTCATTACCCGAACCACCAATATGGAACAGATTTCCTGAGTTATCCTGACCATAACCCGTGAAAGACATTTCGTCTTGGTAACTGGCCGTAGCAACCAAGGTCTCTTGAGAGTTGACATCTGTAGCAGATGTCTTACTCTCACTAGTAGCCTCTATGGAACGTTGGACGAACCCCTTTTCTTCCTCAAAGCCGAAGTAGTGGAAAGCGTCAGCAACAGCAGCGATTCTCAAAAGAACGTTGTAGCCAGGGCTGGCCATCTCATCGAAGGCAATCTTCTTTAATACCTGCGGCTTGATAGACCTGCCGTTCTTGACAGGCCAAGAGTAGACATCGATGCCCTTTCTGTGGAGGATAGCAAAAGAGGTATTGTCACGACCAAATGCAACGTCGATTACGGCAGCAGAAGCTGTTATGTCGAACATTGACATGGGAGGGGGTATGTTGACTGCCCTGAATGGAGTCAACTTGACCGTCTCGCCATCGATAACTGCAACAGCGCCGTTGTCGTGTGGTTGCAGACATGATCCTCTGGCTGTGTAAAAGATATGCTCGGCCATGACAACGTTACTTGTGGATGCAGCAGCGAAACGCAGAGCCTTCTCAGGATGCCAAGAAAGACATGTAGAGTTGGATTCTATGGGCATCTCTTGCTTGAGATACCAGTGGTAGTTGCCCATTGTCCATAGCTGGATCATGTCCTTGAAGATGACCGCCAGAACAGTAGAATCCGAGTTCCACTCAAGACGTATCTTCTCATGAGCTTCCACCGGCCCAGAAGGAGAACGAAGTGTGAACTCTCCGTGTCTTAGACCGTTCCTCTCGAAGAAAACCACATCTATACGATTTGAGAATCGCTGAATACCAGCCATTAAGTTTCCAGCTGGGCGCCAACTCAGAGCGCTCTCAAAACCATCAACAGGCTCACTTGCGCTGTCAAGTTCGCCTTCTCGGGAGTATACTCGAATAACACGACGAGAACCCTCTTGGACGGAGTTGATAGCGACGTAAGCGCCGTCTCCTCTCCAGCTGATGGTCGTCGCACCGTCCTCTTGAGGACTAGGCACGCCCTCGTCAACCTTTTCAGGGATAGTAGGATCGCGCATGGCCTTTGCGCCTCGACCTTGGAACTGTGTCTCCTTCTTTCCCCAACCAACGGAAACATGCTTGGATGCCTTGAGATCCTCAACTGTCATCGTGATTTCTGCAACAGGGTCAAAAGATGATCCCATAAAGATAACGTTGTTCTCCTTTGTGACGACGATAAGCAGCTCTTCGTCAGGAGACCACCGAGCGGCAGCAATGCCAGCATCGATAGAACCAACAATCTCGATGTGAGCATCGTGGCCTGAGAACTCGTCTTCTTGGACTGTGATGATGTCGCCTCCCTCAAGGACAATACATGTAGTCGCTGAACCACTGAGATATTGCAGACTGACAACTCTATCAACACGAAGATCCGGTGTTGGGCTGGGAGCATCCCAAGTTGCCACTGTTCGAACTGAACTACTAAGAGTAAGCGACTGTTGTTATGTGCAATAATGTAATATTCTACGAGATAGATAGATAGATAGATAGATACTTACATATCTTGATCGCCAGCGACTCTCAATAACTCGATACCACTGCTCTCCTCGGTAGGTCCAGCTACGCAAAGAACCTCATCCTTCTCAGGGTCCCAACAAGCAGCCGTGATATTATCACGCTGGAATTGTCCAAATCGAATGTTTCGAAGGTTGCGCATCTTGATTCTTCACCAGCTGATGGTAATCTGTACTGTGACAATCTCAACTACCTATGCAGCTGTCGTTCGACCTGTACCAGTCTTTTTTTGTCTGGTCCCCCTTCGGACAAGGCCGATAGATCAGGTCAAGTGGTGATACTTTTTTTGTCCCTTCGGTTATTTGGGTGTGAATGAAATGGGCAACCAGCGGCGATGAATTTGCTAGATTTGGAGTCGATGCCCGAATTCGAGATTTTTTGCGGTACTTGGTGAGGGTGGTGGGTAAAGTAGCCATGCGGGGTGGTTTAGCCTCTGCGATACCTGCCATGACTCCCAAGTAAAGTACCTAACTCGCCATCGTTGAAAGTTCTGATCAACCCCCCAAGAGCTTTTTTCTCCTTCTGGTTGCATCACACATTCTTTCCCTTCTTCATACTAGGTATAACCAAACCAATGCAGGTTTCCCCCCGTTTGCTATTCCGGGCCTCGGCGATTCAAGACTTTATCGCCTCATTTTGTATTTTATTACCTTATTTTTAATGACCTGACTATTTCAATTCAGCCACTTTCCGTCTTCTTATACTTACCTCATCTAGCTTGCCCTCTTTCTCGTGTTGATTGACTATTCCCAGTTTCACTTCTGTCTATTGTTTATATCCAGTTGCAGCTATTGCCATCACATGCCGATCGCCGCTATCGGTCCAGCTATTGGCTTTCGTCTCTCCGCATTTCATCTGCTCTCAACACCAACCCCAACATAACCTTCTGTGCTAGGCTACTTCTTCACCTGGTCATTGTTTATACCAACACATTGACGATACCTTGCCCGATAACGAATTCCCTGTCGTCGCCACCATGGATGTTGCATACAACCAACATTCCGACCGCGCTCGTCGCAAGAACCGCTCCTCTTCCAATCTGAACCATCTCACTCTCGCGCCCTTGACTGCCAAGCTTCCCCTCAACGACGACGAACTCATAGCCGACGCCATTGCATCACATCCTCATTCGCCCATCCATCCAATTCCTTCTTACATCCAGGGCAAGTCGGCGCCTACAACTCCAGGTCTTTTCGCTCGCTCTCCTACGGCACCGCGCTCAAGGTCTAATACTCGAACACCGCCAACGCCACTCGCCAAGAGCAAATCCGCATCACACCTCGCTGCTAGTGGAACACGAAAAGCTCAGTCGGGTCGTGCAACACCTAAACGTCCCAAAGATGATATGAGCTTTAGCATGCGCCATCGCAATGATAGCGATTGGCTACTGCGAACAGGCGCGCTTATGAGCTCCGAAGCTCGCGAATTCAAGGGTCAGACGTGGCTTGTTTCGCGTCAGAGTTCAACCAGTCTTGGGGGAATGGACCCCGATGAGGATGCCTTCGAAAATGAGCTTGCCCGTGAACGCGAGCTTACGAGTCGTCATGCTAGCCGTCGTGGCAGCGTTGCTCCAATTGCTGAGGATGCATCTCCGTATGCCAGCCGCTTTCCTAGCCGCACTCATAGTCGCTCTCATAGCTTGACCCGACCCCGGAGCCTACTTCATTCTCCTCTCGAGCTATCGACAGCTACAGAAGGGTCTTACTTCCCACATCAGGAAGTTAACAATGACCTCCCTGGCCCTGATTTTGTCAATCTCGACGAAAAGCTGGAGGAGCTTGAGCAAGATGTGTCGCAAGATGACGAGGCCACCGTGCGACGACTTGTTCGAAAGGGCCAAGCAGGTACAGGCACCTGGTTTGGCAGCGTCTGGTCTCTTTTCTCAGTAGAAGAAGACGATGAGGATTCGGATGAGGATAGTGATGAAACACCGCGAGACAGCGAATCTCAACTCGGCCAGTCTCGTAGCTGGTCTTCCCGCAATCTAGCAGGCATATCAACAGTTCCAGAAGAACGCGTACCTCCTCCAAAGACCGATGAGGGCGGTTGGAAAGATGCAGCCTGGTTGTTGAGCGTGGCCACGAAGGTGATGTTCTAGACAGATTGAGTTTTTGAAACCAAGACGATAAACCACGTCGGCATGATTATACAAGTTGTAAAGGAACAGGTTTGGTAAAGTAAAAGAGAATGGACAGAAGCGTAATAAGTTGATATTGTTTTTTACTGGTTTATATAGCCTCGGTCTCGCATCAAGATAGCAGACTTTCCGAGATGGACATTCCGATCTCCCTAGTTATCTTTGTTACATCTGAATAGCGAATGATGCTGGATACATACGCCGCTTTATTAAAACAATATATTCTGGAATAAACATGGCATTTCCAATCAGGTTCCATCAGGATGTGTTTCCTTGACTCCAACATCGGTACCGTCCATGCTTCGCTGGGCCGGCGCGGGGCCCGTTCACCGCCCCACTACCTTTCCGCATCCCGGGGAGTCAAATCAACTGACAGCCAAAATGTGCCACGTCACTTTGGCTTCCTCTTCTGTTTATACCGTATGCTGCTTATGCATACTACTACGACTCAAGCCCAAGTGGATGCAAATAAGATGAGAAAGAGAGAAATACTCACCGCAATCGTTCGGCTAAGGCGCAGGAGCTGAAGAGAATAAACCAAAACCGGTTTGTGGGGAGTTGTCACCTCGCAGGAAGATGTGCTGCGGGCCTCGAATGGGGTTCTTCCGTGCGGGAATGATGGCAGGGTCTTGCAGAGTGGCTCGGTGTGAGATATGTCACCCGTCAGGCTTTCTGAGATGTGGTATGTGACTCTTGAATGTGGTAGTTGAGGCGCCTAGCTGAACACTTGTTGTCGAATTCGGTCGCTGGTGGTTCGACTATAATGTGAATAGCGTTATGCGGAAGAGACGTGATAGAATTCCGCCGGAAGCCTTCCTCGAAGAATTATAGCTTCAAGTAATGGTCGCGCGTGAAAAAGTCGCCAGTCTTGCTAAGCAGTCCGAGTGTGGTTACTGGTTTGCGGTGAGGTCCAATGTGGGGGATACTAGTCGTGAGGACTGCCCAATATCAAAAACATCACTCGAGACATAGATCACTTGATAAGATCCTGTATTTAAGTGGGAGCATGTAATGCCCCTCTTGAGTGACAGGTGGGTTTTAGTCGGCAGTTAACTTAATCCAGGTTCTCGCCAGCCAAGTTCTGTATACAACTCATAAGAGTCAAGGGCCTTGTCTACATAGTAGTTAGCCAGGCCATTCGACGAATAGTTAGCATGGCAAGTATGTAATGAACTGCACCAGCTGTTAAGCTAGGCCCCACCATCAGTCATGACACGACTTATCCGTGATCGTGACCGTGCACGAGGGGCAGGAAGCAAATTGAGGGGAGCTAAATGAGATGATCAACGGACCCTGCAGGGACCGAGATTGGCATAGCGAGACCAACCCAAGCAGCGAAGCCAAGCCACAAGTTGACAGTAGAAGGGAAACATGATGGAGAAAATGCCGCACTGAGCCCATCTGCGGTGGCTGGTGTGAAAGACAGCATTGACTTCCATGTTGCAATCTTTGAGGGGTTCGTTACGTTGGCTGGGGCCAGCCTCTTCGACAGGTGGGCCAGCGGGCATAAGACGGCGTGCATGTCATCCTAAGCCTCTCAATGCTTGCAGGAGCTTGCTTTTCAAAAGGTTGAGTTTTTTGTTAGAAAGCTCCAACACTCGCAGCCGAGATGCCGATCGTATTCTGTCTCAGTAAAAACTAAGACTTGGGCAGGCGGGCTTGTGACTCGGTGAACGTTGCGACTTGTCTCGAGACACAGTCCCTGACAATGTGGCTGTTTCCTTTGTGGTGAGGTCGAAATTAATTTGGGTGCGTCGTTGATGAGATACCATGGGGAAGCAGCTTAGTTAGAAAAATCTTTCGGCCGAAAAATACCGAACACCAAGGAAAGCCATGTTGACATGGGATAGGCTATCAGGGCAGCCGGCAAGTAATGGATAATGGGTACCGAGTATAGGCGATGTCGAGTTTTCTCAGCCTCGGATGACGGTTTCCTGGGCCCTGGAAACGTGCATACCACACCGGAGGATTTATCTCTTAACTGTCATGGAGCCCATGACCAATGACCGGCCCGGTGGATATAACGAGACTCTTGACTCCAGAGTCTTCTGTATGTCGTCTTCATGGGCGCCGTTGTCAGCATAAGCTGGAGAAAGCCATCATATGAAACATGCTGTTGTCTTGGACCCCAGATGCGGGCCGAAGAAATTGTTCGTGCTCATGATCGCATTTGGATTTGGCTCGTTTTGTGATGCACATTATCGTTGTGGGCTAGCGGAACGAGTAGGCACATTAAAGCTCAAACGTTTTACGCTAGGCGGATGCGGTTCTGAGTCCCGGAGAACGAGAGCAAGGGCGATGACAATAGAATGAGCGACTTTCTAGTTCCATTCTAAGAGAGGTGGGATGTCTGGGAGGTTTCGATCGTGTGCCGAGTCAGCGATGTCAAGAAACGTCGGTGCTATTAAGTTATCGCGTGGCATAAGCATGGATGGCACTGACCTAACCTGAATTGAACTGACCTGACCTGAAGAAGAGAAGAAAGAGCAGAAACGGGTTATCAAGAACCAACAGTGAGTGACAAAGAAGACTGAGTGACTGGTATGATGGATGACAGGCGATCTTTTGCGATTTAGGGATTGGTGCCTCCAATGGAAGCTTTGGAATCTAGACCTTCTGCTTCCTGACGGAATGGAACCTAATGATGTAAGAACTGTCGCTTCCCCAATTTTCTCTCTCTTCTCTTCCTTTTTTAGTGGGCTCTTGTACAAATCACCGACGTAATCGGCAAGGCCCTTCTACCCCTCCCTCTAGATTGGACTGCCCGGGCCCTTGCGACTGGGTCGGGGACTACCTAAGCTGCTAGGTAGCCCGGACTGGGGGGTCCTTTTACGGTTCACCCACCTACCTAGAGTAGGAGGTACCTTACTTAGTATGAAGGCACGCTCAAAATGTGTAGGTAGCCCGTACAATTCAACAAGTGATAATCGTCCGTTACCTTCCATACCTTACACAACGAGGAGGAAGTTTTTGTTCATTCCTCATCCTGTTGCTATTATACCTATTCACCTAGATATTCATTATCTATAACTCATTACATACTCCTCAACGGCCATCTTGTGCCCCAGATCTGACTCTGCTCGTGCTCCCCAACGCTCTATGCAGCCACTGTCGTCAGACATACCAGGATAATACTCCTCGGGATCTCCCGCAGAACGTCAGCGTTGAATTACAATTCGACAGGACACTCACACTACCCAGCCGTACACACTGAATCGCTATTATTCACAGGCGCGAAGAGACACGGCCGAGGGACCTAGAAGCAAAAAGAAAAAGAAAGAGGAAAGAAAAAAGCAAAGGAATATCAATAGGATTATCTTATCTGGACAAATACGACCTATATCTCACACCATAAAACAAGAGACTTTACAGTTTGGTGGCCCCCCTCCCACTGTCATAACCTGGTAAGAAAACATGTTCTTCTTTTCATGCACATACATCCTGTCTTTCTTCTGTGATCCTCGTTGATTTATCTTTCACTTCACCTTTCTTCATTTTCCCATAACTGGGTATCGGTACCTGGTATAGTCACTGTATGTCTTTCATCTATTCGGCCTTAGTTAGAGGTCAAGGTCAGGCCGCCTAAAATTTTGTCGTTTTTTCGCACTAAACACCATCCCCCACTCCCCTGAACGTGCCCGTCGTGCCGTCTCCCAGTCCCAGTCCCAGTCTCGGAGGTGAATGGGTTTTGGATTCGACGCCTTGCATTTTCTAGAGCGGCTCAACCCCACTCACAATGGCTCTGTATTGTCTATTGTACTGCTGTCCCTCCTAGTGGTTATCCATATCCATATCCATTCTGGGTACACCTGGACGACACGACCGACCGACCCTCACTCTCCATCGTTAGCCCCTCACCTATGAGGTTTAACTGCCCACATACCAGCAGCCGATATCACACACTTCTTAACCGCCGCCTTTCTGGCTAAGCCATATCACTCGAGCCATTATTTTGCTCTGCCTTGCTCTGTTTTCTTACTTTTGATTTACGTTGATTTGCGCTGCTGTGCTGTGCTCTCCTGTGCCTTTTCCTTCTCTACACGTCTTCCTCACATATATCGTCATCGCTCGGACAGCTGCTGCTCCCGCCAACTCAAAAAAAAAAAAAAAAGAGAGACCCCCAATCCAGCAACCTCAGGTACAAAAACAAACCCTTGAATCAGTCCGCACAACGACTACTTGCGGGCACCTGCTGCTATTGTTCTTTTGCTGTTTTTTGTTTCTGTTGCCATTACTACCACCTGCTGGAGAGCGGCAAGCGTTACTTGAGCGCTATTGTTTCGCTTGCCCTGCAACTTGAGACCCCTAGCCAGCCACTCCATTCAAGGTCCCGTCATCTGGTTCCCTTCCCCTCGGGCCAAGCTTCCACAAAACGTCCCGCTCCAGCTTTACCACCTTCAACCTCCAAAAGAATACCTTCTATTTACTATCCTTTCTTTCCAGTAGCTTCGTCTTTGGATTATTGTCTGTTTTTGTTTGCGCATCATTTATTATTCCTTGTCTTCGGTCGAGTCTAATACTTCCACAGCTTAGGTGTCACCATCTCCTCCCTCCGACCTGTCACTTCCACCGGCCCCACGCTGCTACCCCGGAGCTGTTCGGCGTCGCCTTTCTTCGTAGGATTCGGTATCTTCGTCACGAGATTATAGACATATATCATAGCCAAAATGTCGCCAGCTGAGGACAAGGTGGGCTCGGTACTGGCTGCGCAACAACCCGAACATTGTAGCTAATGCATCTCACCCATAGAGCGAGACCGCCGGCGAGGTCGACTTTGGTGATAACATCGACATGGCCACTTTTGAGCAAATTCTAGAGATGGATGAACCAGGCGACAGCGAGTTCAGTTCATCTATTGTGTTCGGCTTTTTCGAACAGGCAGAAGAGACCTTTGGGCAGATTGAGGAAGCACTGTGAGTAAAACCCAACAAATATTAGCCCGGCATACTCCGCGCTTTGGAAGAAGAACTGTGACTGATAATCTTCTCTACGATCTTAACAGGGAGGAGGAGGACCTCGAGAAGTTGTCTTCCCTTGGTCACTTTCTCAAGGGCTCATCGGCGACGCTAGGACTCATCAAAATCAGGGACGGATGTGAAGCAATCCAGCGATACGGCAAGCAAGAGAATCTGGACGGCTCTGCACTACCGGACAGCAAGAAATGCCTAAAGCTCATTGGTGAATATTTCGAAGCTGTTAAGAAAGACTACACCACGGTAGAAGCCCTTCTGAAGGAGTACTACGAGCAAAAGGAATAGAGCAGTCACCCAAACAATGTGCAGGATCAAGTTGACCAGCTCACTTTCGGATCAGAACCAGTCCTCTCAACGGCATAATAGTCTACTGGGAGGCTTGTCATACACCTTGGATGAGGGACATTTTCTTTTCTTCATCAAATAGTCATTGTGTTTAGGTATATTCAGGGATGGAAGAGGCCGGGTTCATCGAAGCAGATACCCCAGGCCCTGAAAGGCTTGAGGCTTAGAGGACGACCCGCCAGGTCAATCATACTTAGGGGTGTTACGAGGAAGTGTGGAAGGACAGACCATTTCACTCCTCTTTGAATTGAAAAGCCCATTTGAAGATTCATGAAGACGAAGAGACGACTTGGAAATAGACTTGACAAAGTATGGGGTTGGTGCAAAAAAGAAGGCTGTCCGCCATTTAACATCTTGATTTGGTATCTGCTTCAAGGGTCGTTACTCTGTGATGTCTGTTTCATCAAGTCCGATTTCTTTTCTTTGTTTTGGGATCAGTCACATCTTGATCATTGAATCCTTACCATTACGGCCAATCTGATACGTCTCCCGAAAGCTCTGACATTGGTGGGGTAATCTTGACGCACCTTAAAGTACCTACCTACTAATGTACTGGCACGACAGCAACCAGCCGATACGAAGACCTGACATCATCGAGGTGCTACCAGACAACGTCAGATAGGTTATACACAGCGTGTTAGTTACCTATGTTCCACAACCACCACTCTACCGCGTGGCAGGATGTGCGAATCTTTATATTCGTGCCCTCCACTAGTAGAATGCCAGAACTATACCCCAACGAGATCAGTTTGCTAACTTGAACACTGGACTACTAGGTAATATTAATTATTATACATCAAACATATTTGTGTGCTCACAACGTCTGCGAGTAATTTACTATCGAAAGGATAAACTGCAGTCCCCGGTTGAAATTCAAGAAGCGGAAATATGCCACCCAAACCAGTCAGGGCCTCCCCGACACATTTCGTGTGCATTCCCTTGGCCGGACCACAGCTCACCAGGACTGTGGCTGCTTTCCGTACAGAAGTTACCAATCCGGCCAGCTTTGGTATTCCTCCAACTGCAGTGCGACCAGTCGGCACGATGCATCTGACACTTGGTGTCATGAGCCTCAAGGATGAAGGCATTCAGCAAGCAACCGAAGTACTCAAGGGCCTGAAATTGAGTCAGTTTCTTGAAAATGCCAGGGCTGGGGCATCACCGACTGAAGAGCAACTCTTTCTAACGCTCAAGGGCTTACATGCTATGCAATCACCAGCAAAAACTTCGGTGCTTTACGCTGCTCCTGTTGATACAGAGGGGATCCTTCACAAGTTCTGCGAGCAGATCAAGACTACTTTCCAAGAGGCCGGACTGATGGCCAAAGAGGATAGGCCATTGTTATTACACGCAACTGTTGTCAATACCATCTATGTTAAAGACGATCGAGGAAGGAGAATTCGAGAAAGATTGACAATCGATGCGCGGGACATGGTAGATCTTTATGACGACTATGTTTGGTTAGAGAATATGCTTCTAGAAAAGGTCACTTTATGCCGAATGGGCGCAAAGAAGATCGAGGGAACAGATGATGAAGCATATGAAGTAGAGGCTGAGATTGATCTTTAGTGGAAGTCTCGAACCAATGTCGTGACTGGAGTCTTGGCTCGTGGAAGCCTAGAGACGAGCTATACACCAGGCTGCTAGATTACCTCGACAGAGAAGGAAGCATGACATGATACTTGATAAATACCTGAGGCAGTTATTCTATATCTTCACATTTGATAGCGGATTACCAACCATTTATCATAATTGAGCAGTAACGTTGGAGGGTATCAATTTGGAATCAACAAACAGGCAGCAGTTTTCTGCCTTGAGACATATGGCTCTGAGCGATCACTGTTATTTAAATGCATCTGAAAGGCAATGCAATTCACAATTGATTGCCTTCGTCACAAGCTTATTGCCATAAACCCTAGTCCTCGTTTGATATCAGTCCCGGGTTCCATTGTTACAGACGTTGTTGTAGACTCAGAATTAGCGCACTCTCCAGTGGACGGCCGCCTAAATCAACCATCCCCTCTAGGCATCAAAATACTCAAACCAACGTCATCTCTAACATCTCTCCGTGCAATCAGCCAAGCTTCGGTAGAAATTCCACAGCACTTGATGCCAGAAACAATGTGGAAACAGGATCGCCTATCCTTGGACCCCACGACTTGACGATCCGATCCTCTGCAGTGGAGGTATACGCACACCACACCGAGATCTGACAGCTCCGCCTCATTGCCGCCATGAACAATTCTGAAAAGCGCCGTCCAGGCACCGGGAATCCGTCTACCCATACCTTACGAACAGCTCCTTCGAACAACAACAGTAGCCGAACCAGCATGCCTGCTATGCCTGCAAAAGTTGCCATGGCAGCTACCACCAACGCGACCCCCGAAGACACGCATGAGACTAGCAGCAGCAACAGCGGCGGTGCCCCGCTCAAAGAGAAAGAAAGCACTGCTACAGGGACCAACAGCACGAAGGATAAGGACCGCGACAAGGAGCGCAAAGAACGGAGGGAGAAGAGGGAGAAGGAGCGAGGACTCGAGGCCGCTTTGAAAGAGAAGGATGAGAAGATTGCGTATCTGGAGAAGGAGATGGGCATCATGGAACGCGAATTTCATCGTGAACTGGATAAGCTCAGCCAGAACGAAAGCGAGACGGCGACATTCTGGCAGGCCAAGCACAGTGCATTAAACCAGCAATATCTACGGACAGATACGGAGCTACGCCTTTTGCGCGCCGAAGTTGAAGTACGAGAAGGCGAGCGTGAAGAGCTCCGGGAAGGCTGGGAGGTTCTGCGACGAGAACTCAAGGAGCGAGACGATGAGATTCGAGGGCTAAGGGGCCAAGTACGCGGGCTGAAAGAGTGGGTGAGTAACAGCACAAGAACAGATGGCCAAGAGTGCGACGAGGTCTTTGGCGATGGAATGGCACGGCTAGGCAATGGGCTTCAGAATTGGGTTATTGTGAACTTTCGCAAAGCCAAGATACGTGAGTTATTCCACTTCTGGTCAAAAGTAATCGAGCGCTAACATCTCGCAGATCTGGAGAATTTAGACGAAGCGATGTTGGCTGAGATTAGCGAGCTTGTGCCCATGTATGAGGAGCTTGCATCGTCACACAAGGTTTACCTGCTGCAATCTATTGTGTCCAGGATATTAGTCGGGATGGTGTTTGACGCTTACTTCGTCGGGTTGACAGAAGAGCAGACGCAACAGTTTCGACAACTAGAAAAACTGTTGTCTTCATATGGTATGCGTCTCGTTGTTGACCACTACGACTACTCGCTAATATTTACAGCTGACTCTGACGAAGCCATCAACCATTGGCGATCATCTACTCTAGCTCTTCTCCGTCGAGATTCATCTTCTCTCAAGGAATCAACATCATCCGTTACCGAAGTCATTTTGAAGCGAATAACCCGTCTTCTCGACGCCCTGTGCGGCACAACTTCCTCAGAAGCTCGAGACAGTGGACTACGAGTTCTTGTCAACAACTCCGTTGAGCTCGCGCGCCTTGTTTCTGTTCAGAAAGCCGTTCTTCGCGTGAACATGCCAATAGTGTTACCGCACCAAAGAATCATGTTCGAGTCTGAAACGATGGAAGATCTAGGCGGAGAAGACGAAGAATCGCTGGCGGGGAGAGAGATCTGCTGTGTTGCTTTCCCAGGGGTAATCAAACACGGTGACGAGCATGGAGGGCACTTACAATACCGAAATGTTATTCTTAAGGCGAGGGTGCTGTGCAGTCCTGAGCAGTAGAACACGCCTGTTTAGATGGGACTGGTCCAAATAGATTTGGAATACTCTATAATGAATTACGAAGCATCTACACATATATTCTTCAAATGACGCTGAACTTCAAAACCAAGTGGTCCTTGTCGAAGGAAGAATTCTTTCCATCTCGTGGCATACCTGAGCAGCTATACTATATATCTTAATCATCACTTGTGTGTCGGCTATGCAGTTTAGTAGATAAACGACAGATATTTCCCATTCGCCTCCGCTATGACAAAATCCCGACTAAAACTACCAAAACCCTAAGTACGAGAATATCCATAACCATACCGACATGCATCGCGTTCAAACAATCTCGCATAAACCTCATCCCAGGCATTATCTCCGTAAGCATAATGGACCGCACCAAACGATCTAGACATGACAGAATATGTATACTTGAACACACGACAAGCATGACTATGCGCCGTTTGGTTGTTCTGGCCCCTTGCCGTCGTCATCGCCGTCCTTTGGTGGTGGAGGTGGGGGTTGGTCTTCTCCTTCTGCAGCAGCAGCAGCAGCTGCCGCCGCCTCTTCTTCCGCTATCATTTGCCTTAAGAATTCGGCTTCATCGTCATCCATCGCCTCTTGAGTCGCGTCGCCATCCACCTCCTCCTCGCCGATGGGGTTCTCAGGAATGATGCCGTTTTGGCGTTGCCAAACCTCACGTCTGATACGGTCGTCCTTGGCTTTGCGTGCCCGCTCAACCTCCTCAAATCCGCCAGACTTCTTGAGCTTGCCATCTGCGACAAAGTTGACGATTTCGCGATGCATAGGATTGATGTTTCGTGTTGCGAGCTCCTTCTGACGTAGTTTCTCTGCACGCTCAATAGCTTCGAGACGATCTTCGTGGTTTGGCTGTAAAGCTCTCACTTCGCCAAGAACACCCTCCTTTGCCGCACTCTGGTCAGTGCTGTTACCAAGGCTGACGAGACCCTTTGAGAATTGTCGAGCGTTTCCAGCACTGGCACCAGTGCCATTGTCCTTCATTTGTTCCTTGGTTGCCTGTTCCACCAGGGTGAATGTCTCCGAAGCCTTCTCCAAATCGTCTCGCAGATCAACCAAAAGATCCTCCATAAGGCGAAGCTCGTCACGACCCTGGCAAACGTCTTCTAGCTCCTTCTCCCAGATCTTGGTCCAAATAGGCTTCTCCTGAGTCATGTATTCCTCCATTCTCTTCAGCTCCTTGCTCAAAGTCGCGATGTCCTTGCCCACGGAATCCAACTGTCTCGGCAGCGGTCGAACACCACGGTGCACCACATCCTTGCGCAAGTCTTCGATGAGATCTTGGAGGTCGTCCACTTTACCAACCAATCGGTCAGAGTCGCCGTTGAGTTGCTTGCGCCCGTTGGTAACATATGAGTAGCCAGCATCGCCCTCGATATCGGGAATAGCAGCCTTGGCAGTAGCAACCTTAACGTTGGCAGCTTTGGTGCGAATAGTAGCCATTGAGTCCTGGATGTCGGCTTGGAAATTAGAATAGGTTTGGCGCATAACAGCCAGATCCTGTTTAAGGCTCTTTAATTCTCCGAGGTGACTGTTATTCAACTTGCGTCCAGAGGTAAATTGTGACCTTGCTCCATCCATGGAGGAGGCCGTTGCTGGTGGCGATAGTGCCAATCGAGCCATCTCGTTTGCTGCTTCCTGCTGCCGGTCTGAGACTCGCTGAAGGGCCGCCCCTTGATCTGTCACTGTTTGCTTAACATCACGGACAATCTCCGTCAAGGAAGCAATTCCGTCATCGATATGCCTCTTAACCTCATCCAAAGCTTCCACATTAAGGACAAGAACAGTTCGATCCTTCACATCGGCCAAGTCCTCCAACTCATGGCGTACACCGGAAACGGGATCTTGAATATAGATTTCGGGAAGATCCGCGCCATTGTGTTGCGTGTTCCATGAGAACTTCTCAATGAAAGCGAGTTGCAGCCGCCCGATCGTAAGCTCGGCCCTTCCCTCTGGCAGAACAAACTTCTTCACTTTAGACTTGTACTGCAGGAACAGGGTGAGGTCTTTGGAAGGTGTTGGAGGGGGAGAGTCTTGGAAATATGATGTTGCAGCAGGTTTTGGCGGCGGCGTAGGTACAACATCGGGTGCGGACTTGGATTGCTCAGTCCTGGGTGCTTCTGGCGAATTGCCATCGTCCTGGAAGAACATGGGGTCCGTAGGAGGCCCACTAAGTGTTGCACTGGCAGCATATGCTTCATCTGGAGTCTGAGGAACTGGACTATCTGTTTTGGCGGGCAGTTCTGCTGCGGATGTTTCTTCAGAAACCTTGTCCGGTATCCTGACGGGAGAGTCCTCAGCCGTGTTTGCTCGCATGGATTGGCTCGAGTTATTGCGGTTGTGCCGGATAGATTGTCGACCTTGCACAGCGCGCAAAGATTCCCGGACCTCTTTTCTTCCTCTATTAGGAATGGGCGAGTTTTGTGAAGGCAAAATTGGAACGCCATTGGCACCTCCTAGATGTTTGGATATTTGATATTGAGAGTATCGACGTGAAGCTCGTCGCTCCAAATCTCCACCCTTTTGCAGAGCTGCAAGGGCGCTCGAAGTGTTGTCAGGCGGAGTAGGTGGTGGAGGGGGAAACGAATCGATGTTGAGTTCTCCTCCCGGATGTCCTGCAGTAGGTCCTGCAGGAATTGAGTTCTCGCCCTCGGGATATGGCGGTACCACTGGCATGTTCTGCATCGTGTTGCTAGAAAGTGATGACTGTTCTGATATCGCGGACTGTCGAGACGATTCACGCTGGGCATTGAAACGGCGTGGAGATCGGTTTGTACTACCACTCGACGACGGTAAATTTTCAGTCGGCTGCCCTTCAGGTGGAGGTTGGAACCCATTCTCTAGACCCTCCTCCAACATGTTGGTGAGCCCGCTGTTGCCACTGCCAACAGTGCTGACGCTGGTTGCTCTGTCGGGGGGTGCATGGCCGTCGCGATCTCGAGCTTGTTTCTGGCGCAGCTTCTGTTGCTTACGCTTTAGGCCGTGTAACAAATTAATAATTATGTCGCGGATCCTGGGCAAATATTTCTCTAAACTCTCGGCGCTGGCCTCCTGGCTCAGCGTGGCCTCAAGAATATGTCGCAGCGAATCGGGAACGTTTCCTAGATCAGATGTGTCAACATGGATGGCAGTGAATGCGCGACAAGCCATGTTGAACTCGTAGCCCAGGCGCACGTAAACATCTGACACCTGGCTATCGGTGGCTTGTCCGCGCGACCATTGTGTCAAGGTTTCTAGAAGCTGTTTTGTTGCAACGAGGAGGTGGGTGACGCTCTTTTCGATCTGCGATAGAGGCATATTCGAGCCGCTACCACCAGAACCCTAGAGAAGGAGGGCGTCAGCAACTTGGGTGCAATCGAGCTCAGGCATAGACGTGGGGCAAGCAGGGCTCGGCAGGGGCACAATATTGCCCACGTTGCGAATTATATACTTACTTCACGATTCATCCTTCGAGAGCCCGCGGATTGTACAGATCTCGCCGAGGCGCTCGAGGTCCGAGCCTGCAGCGCAGGTGAGATGGAGCGAACAGGAACATTGGGTGGTGGTCCAGGCTCGGCGCCAGGCGAACGACGATGGGCAAAGGCGCGTTGAGAACCGGATGACGGAGCTTGCATTTCGGCTTATGTTTGTACTATCTGTATGTTCGCGGCAGGAAATATGTAGTCGATAGAGGTCGAAGAAATGAGAAGGAGTGGCAAGCTCGGGCGGGAAAGACAATTTTGGTATTGAGCGCCGAGGGGATTGCTTAATGATCGGATTTCGGAGGCCTTCGAGGGGCCAGAGGCATCATCAAAACGAATGAACTGTAAAGAGATGGCAAGAGCGGATGTTGACGTCGCAAGGGAGGGATAGATCTGTCGATATAGCGAGGGTATCGAGGCGGAGATGACCATAAAAGAAGAGAGAGGTTGAGGTTGAGGTTGAGATTGGATCGAGTACAATATGAGGTGTACCTTCGACGGATGATGATGGTGGTGGATGGATGACCTGCAACTCTACCAGTGACCCAATAGTCGAGGTAGCTGAAAGTGCAGTGCCCAACCCAACCTGGCTTTGCTTAATCTGTATCGACGGTACCCCTGCATTGCAGCACGTGCCACCACAGCGAAGCGCAAGCCTGAATGCATTTACTGCATCCATATCCGTACCTAAATCCCATTCACGAGACCCGACAACAAGAGCCATCCAATTATTTTTATTTCTGCTTGATTTCTTATCCAACGTCCGAAAGCCGTTGGGGCGATGGATCGTTGGAATGTCATTGGCAAACCATGCCCTTTTCGTTATCGTCCCGTAGTCGAACGCCAGGATGAATTCCCAAACCCGAGACGTACTTTTAGGCATGAATTAATGAGTTTTACATATAACGTGACAATAATCAATAACAGCACAAAACCATAATAAATCTATAACAAAATAGGTCGTCTTCGATTTCTATGCCATAATACTAGACCTGTTATGTGTTTTGCCGCAGAATGCGTTGTCGGCTAGGGAACGGCTTTACGCTACAGCCGTCTTGGCTGTATGTTTCATGGATCCGGGGTCGGTAAGTTAGGACCTTGTTTCATGGTTTCAATGAACTCCTGTTAACTACCCTATGCCAGTTGAATCTCACCCCCATGAAGACGTATAGTATCTGAGCTTCCCACTTCCATATAACGAGCTTCGATTGGTTGGTGACTCATGGCCAAGAATCTCACCGTGGCCCGCGCAATCCAAAATCTCGATGATGCAGCCCGTAAAGGTAGGAGTCTGCCACTGTCTGTTGCAACACTCAGGCGTGTTTTGAACTCTAACGACAATATCATCCTTGAACTCAACGAAAGATCGATTAGTTAGGCGGCTCAACGCAGAAACCAGAAATTCGTCCAGCCTCTTACATCGCTCAAGTCTATACCATACGGCTTTTCTTCCTCACTCGGATCCCAGAAGAGACCTCCACGCCTCCAAATGTCCTCCCAGATGCTATGATCAGAGTATCCCAATATGACGCGGATGGGGAGGAGTACATAACGAATGTACGCCCATCCCGAAATCTCATTAACGACACAATAATGAGGCCTGCTTATTGTGAAGTGCCGGAAAGTCGCTACAACGAACTGGGCCTGCTCGTTGTAACTCATCCTCTGAAGCCTCGCAAGCATACCTAGACCTTGCGAGGTGAGGTACTGGATATATCTCATGAGATCTTGAAACAGATCTCTGATATAGAAGTGGAATAAGAAGTGCTCCTCGATATTGGTGCAGCTTAAGAAGGACTCCACGTCAGGTTGCCCAAACCAACCATTCCGTTGTCCCATCCCGCCATGGATAGATTGGAGATGTCGAAAAACAGTCGACAGTACATTCTTGTATCTCTGCAGTATGTAACGTCTAATGCAGTGAACCCTTCCAACGGTATTCTGGCTGCTGATCCGAGACATCCACTGATTCCATGGAAAAAATGTTTTCGAATAAGCATATCGCCGGGGAACAACTGATCTCTTCCACGGAAGAAAGCCAGGCAATAACTTTCAAAGTTGAAAGCCACGTCCATGAACCGCCTTCGCTCATCAAAAGACAGCTGGGCTGACTGTCGGGCAAGGTAAAACTTGGTATCGGGCCTTGTCACCATTGATGCTAATGCCTGCTGAGCATATACATCACATGCTTGTTTTGCATCCTCGCCAAGCTCTAGCATCACGCAGAGTGCCGCGAGTGAGAACTTGTGTAAACAGGGTGGCTCAGGTTCTTTAATGGCCGGGACAAGCAGTGGATCTATCATTCTTTGGACTTTGTGGTTCCCCAGGAACTGGAAGCGTGGTTTCTGCGTCATATAGCGTAGACGTGCTGCCATCACGAAGGAGGGAAGAGCCACGTCACCGAAATGAGAAAACATGCGGGTAACGAAGCATTTGCGGTTCTTGGAAAAGGAGCGCAGGGCGGCAGGGTAGGCTCCCACAAAAGCAAGAAGATCCGAGTTGCAAGAGATCATTATTCGGAGCAGTAGCTCACATGGTAAATCCTGGATACAACCCATAGTGTCGATATGTTTTGATGGAACAGGAAATTGAAGAAACATGAAGAAATGAGAACAGAAATTGAATACAAAGCTAGAATTCCTGTAAAGGTAATGGTATAAGTATATTTGAGTTGAATTATAATGCAAATGTCTGTTATACTTTTGCAATCCAAGTTGTTTACACAGCAACGATCCAGTATTTAGTCTTTATGAACCAGACAACAAAAGTGAGAAGGGCCAGAGCAACATCCTAAATAGATCAAAGTTACGTTTTAGGTTGATAACATGGCTAGTCCAGGTTCTGATTTACAAAACTTCTTAGTCTGCAACCTGGAAGCTCAAGTCAAGAATGTTGCAAACCTGTGTACCTTAGATAGTATGTTGAGAAGATTCTAACTTCTGCGGAGCCATGAGAGTATGAATAGAATAAAGTATCAAAGTGCTGGTAAATGTTCACTGTAGCAACAGCTAAAGATTTAATAGAAAAAGATCTGCCTGACGCATTAACTAATCCGATAATGATGAACTGAATTGTTCCATTGCCTCAAGGGTGATCCTATGATACAATCACGACTTAGGTACACCAAGCGGGAACGGTGTTTTATTTTAAGTTCCTGCCCCGATCATTAAATGGGTTTGTATACCAATAAGCTACGAAGGCACTCGGCAACGATGGTGGCAGCCACTATTTTTAGGACCAACCTTTAAGTATGGTTGAAAACCAACATCACCTTCTCAGAATAACGGGAGCGCGGTACGAAGCCATTGTTATCATTCGCACCAGTGATGTCGAAGCGGAGAAACCGGCGGCTCAAAAGATTCAACCAAGTTGGCATTGAAAAGTGGTGCAACGTTGACTTGTGACAGAAACAGTATGGGAGAGTGGCTGCCACCCCATGCGCAACACGTCAAGGTCGAATATGATACCTGAAATGGCTTAACTCGGCGTCCAGTAGGGCTGAACTTAAAAGCCGTCTCACCCGTCGGGGTTCTACCAAGGCTCGTGAACTCCGGTTGTAAGCTAATGGTAGATGTGTTTACTTGCTACCTAACCGCTGGATCTAAGCAGCATGGTGGCTTTGTTTATGGTAGGAAAATGTACTTAAATAATGAGGATGCCCAGCCACCATCAGCTATGATCAATCGTGTCTCTTAAGCTCAACGGCATCCTGTCTATACTCCTCTGCCCTGCTAAATATATCTAAACACACTGTTCAAAAATGGGTAACCGAAAGATTGCAATCATTGGCGCAGGCCCAGCTGGTACGAGTCAACTAGTCCAACCGTACAACCTTCCCACTGACATATCATAGGATGCTTGCTAGCAAGACTTCTTCATCTCGCGGGGACAGAAGTAACTGTCTTCGAAGGTGAAGCTCACCCGAACTTCCGATCTCAGGGAGGTACTCTGGATCTACACACAGCTACAGGCCTCGCAGCTCTCAAGGAAGCTCAGGTCTTTGATGAGTTTCTCAAACATGCTCGGTATGATGGACAGTACATGGCCATCGTAGACAAGGATTTGGAATACCATCTCGAACGAAACGCGACTGGGAAATACAACAAGATCGAAGAACGCCCCGAAATTGATCGTTCCAGTCTCCGAGAGATCTTGTCAAACTCACTGCCTGAGGGTATGATTAAATGGGGTTACCATCTCAAAAAGGTCCAAGGTCGATCTCTTGTTTTCGAACAAACCACAGTCGATGGATTCGATCTTATCGTAGGCGCAGACGGTGCATGGAGCAAAGTCCGAAAGGAAATCGATCCAACTCTTATTCCAGAATTTGCGGGCATCGGGATGTTTGAGTTGGAAATCACAGACGCCGAGAACGAGGCCCCAGAACTGTCTAAGCTAGTGAACCGAGGAAGCATCTTTGCCAGCACAGATGGCAACCGCACAACCATTCAGCAGATGGGCGATGGCAGCTTGAACATTTACTGCAGTTTTGTGACAGACAACCCAGACTGGTACAAGCCAGAGAACTGCGGCTTCAACCCTCACGATCTGAAGGAGACGACACGGGCATTACTTGAGACACGTTACAAGGACTGGGACCCTCGAATCAAACAGGCAATCGAACTAGCGAACGGCCGTTGCAACCCGCGATCACTTTTTATGCTTCCTGTCGGCAGCAAGTGGGAGCACAAGCAAGGTCTGACCCTCATCGGCGACGCGGCTCACCTCATGACACCTTATGCTGGTGAAGGCGTTAACCAGGCCCTTGACGATGCGATGCAACTTGCCAAAGCCATCAACAGAGCGGTTGAAAAGAACGACCAACAACTGGACAAGGCGATCAAGAGCTACGAAGAGGTCATGTTTGCGCGTATCGGTCCGGTTCAGGAACTCACATGGGGATTGTTACAGGACTGGATGTATACGCCTGGAGCGCCCAAGGCTGTCATGGCAAAGTCAATGAGCAGACACGTAAAGCATCGGTTGCCATTGGTGCTTCAGCCATTAGGTGTGGCGGCTGTACATGGCTATTATTTTCTGAAGAATAAGAATTTGGTGAGCTGAAGAACTTTATGGTAGAATTAACTGAGGATGGAACGCAAGGATAAATGAATTGCTGGTCGGAGTTTATGGGAATCATGCCGGAACTATCGGTAGTCGTTATTGGTAAATGTTAGAGAAATACTTTATTTTAGTCCACAGCAACATTACTTAAGCTCGTACCTCTTTGACTAGGTAGTTACTAGGTCTAGTCTCAGTTGCAGAACCCATGTGACCAGGGGCGCTGATCATCCATCATAAGAACTACCTAGACCTCATGCCCTTGACTCCTACCATACCATAGTCTTGTGGAATTGCATCGAGGCAATCCATACGACATAATGGACAGCTCCCAGGCGCCACTAATTACAAGCCATAGTGACGAAGAGGAAGAGCTCGAATATGAAACCGAAGGGTCAAGGTCTCCCGTCGAAGCGGGCAAGACGGGAAGCGGAATGCCCAGTACATTTGTCTTGGCCTTAACTTTCGCTGCCGGTATAAGCGGTCTACTTTTTGGGTGTTTGTATTCATCCTGTCTTTATTCGCAAAGGCTATGCTGACAGATAGCTCTAGATGACACGGGCGTTGTGTCCGCTACCCTCGTTTCAATAGGAACCTCACTATCGAACCGCGAACTCACCTCGATGGATAAATCGATCATTACTTCTTCCACGTCACTATTCGCCTTGATAATATCTCCATTTTCATCCGTTCTCGCCGATCGTCTTGGACGCAAGCGCGTTATCCTCTACGCCGATATTCTATTCATTGCGGGCGCCCTGCTACAAGCATGGAGTTCTACGGTTCCAGTCATGGTCGCGGGACGATGTATTATCGGCGCTGGTGTAGGCGCCGCTAGTTTCGTCGTGCCGCTGTACATTGCTGAGGTGGCGCCCGCTGCGCATCGAGGGCGTCTAGTCACGCTAAACATTATGTTCATTACCCTGGGCCAGGTAATTGCGTACATCGTGGGATGGGCCTTTTCGACATACGGTTCTCCAGCGACCGGATGGCGTTGGATGGTTGGACTGGGTGCGTTTCCCGCGATTCTGCAAGGAGGCATGATTGCCTTTATGCCCGAGACACCGCGATGGTTGGTCAAGGTTGGTAGATCCAACACAGCCAAGGAAGTTATTCGTCGAGTAAATGGCGATACATTACAGCACAATGCGGACGTAGTTATCAAGGAGATTGAACTCGAAGTACGAGAAGAGCAAGAGGCGGAGCGTTTGCGCGATCATCAGGCATCTGGCCGGTGGACGTGGCTGGGCGGATGGGGAATTCTTATCAGTGAAGGGAGAAACCGCCGGGCCTTGGCTATTGCATGCCTGCTTCAAGGACTACAGCAACTTTGCGGCTTTGTAAGTGATCAAAGGGACTACGCTTGTTACATGTGGCTAACTGTATCGCAGAATTCACTCATGTACTTCTCTGCGACCATCTTTACAGTTATTGGCTTCCAAAGCCCTACGCTTACCTCTATGGTAGTTGCCGTTACAAACTTCCTCGGCACTGTTGCTGCGTTGGGACTTGTCGATCGCATAGGTCGTAGAAGGGTGCTTCTGTACTCGATACCATTCATGATCGTTGGTTTATTGTTGTCGGCCTACGGCTTCTCGTTCCTTTCGCTGGCAGCAGGAATCAACACAACGGCCGACGAACCCCCCGCCACGGCAGGACACGAAATGGCGGCACTCACCATCCTTGTGAGTATCATGGTGTACGTTGCAGCGTACGCGCTGGGTCTCGGTAACGTCCCCTGGATGCAAAGCGAGCTGTTCCCATTGGCAGTTCGATCGCTGGGTAGCGGTGTAGCAACGGCGACGAGCTGGGCCGCCAATTTCGTTGTAGGGTTGACGTTCCTTCCATTGATGGACCTGTTGAGTCCATCCTGGACGTTCGTTTTGTATGCGATTATATGTGGTGGTGGGTATTTCTTGGTGTGGCGTATCTATCCTGAGACGGCTGGGCTGAGTCTTGAAGAAGCGACAGCTCTGTTAGACGACGGTTGGGGCGTGCGATGATGCATCTTGATTTAGAACATAGATAATGTTGTCTGTTGGTTTAGCATCGAAGTGAAAAGAACATTTGTTTTCTTGGCCGTAAGATCGAGAGTGTTCCGTGGGTAACAAGAAGAAGATTCGGCGAAAGTGATGAGCGGCTTACACGCGGTAAGTCGCGGCTTGTTAACAAACAGAAACAAACAAAGACGAAAAAAGAGAGGCGCAAAGTACGGGAATTGGAAATAGAAATCGCTGTGACCGAAAGGTTTTGCATCATCGTGCATGTCTAAGCTTCTTCGAGAAGCTTAAAGGTGGGACCGCATTCGGCATCAAACTCGGTCGGCTCCCTCCATTGGCCAGGATCTTTTGGTGATTTGCGACGAAGCGAAATGCGATGCGTGTAAGATAACAATTATCAGTGAGGATTTTTGCTGATGGTGGTGAGGGGAGGGCAGGAACGACTACCGAGGTTCCTATCCAACGCTCAGACAGAGACGGACGACAGTTACAAATCAAGACTTCGAGTTCATGCTGTATCCAAAGTCATAACAGCTCAGGGGCATATCCTCAGTAAACGAGTTGGTCCATGCTGAGAAAAATCTTGGATCTCAGTACTATTCATACGACAATGGATCTAGGGGAACGACGGGGGCTAATAACGTTAGTGAGTATCAGGGGCATGGGAACCTTTGAAGCCCGACAGTGGATAGAAACCGGAATGGAATTTGGATAATAGATTGTCATCCATCCATGCACGGCAATTCGGTTCCGTTGATGGCTGACAAAGTACATATCAGTAAGCTGGCTGCATCAAACAAAATGATCAATAATCTAGCCAGCCTAGTTCAACGGATATAGCAATTAGAGCGTCTATTATCCGGATATAGCATTCACCTGCCGTCTGTTATTCACTGTAATCCAGTACCCAGACCCTTGTCAAGCCCACTAAGCCTGTGCGGCGCCGTGCCGAACGTGGATGCCGAAGAACAAGTGGATCTCCCTTCCGAAGCAAAGATTTTTTTTACCAGGTTTGTCTTTGCTCTCGGCTGACTTCGTTCCTTGGGTGGATTGACACTAGGACCTGGGTGGATTCACTCATTACAACTTACTTATACATAGCTTCACCCCTTGATCATGAGGTTTCCTTTTAACTTTTATTTCTTGTCAAGATCCTTCTGATTTCTCCTCTGGCTCGTTTAGAGAATCAGCGTGTTATTTTGAGTCAATTCCTTCTCTTTATCTCTGTCTGACTCGGGTCATTCTGACTGTTTGACTTGACCCTTTTCGTATTGGTTAGCGTCGCGATCATCTCGCTCTTTCCCGACAAGCCAGTCAAGTCATTATCGGACCCTAGCGGCGTCATAGTTAGCTGCACTACAACTTGGAACAAGAACTTGAGGAAGCTTATATACTGGATATATTCCTCTCGCTTCTGTTTTTCTCTGATTGATCTGCAATATTACTTCATACCGCGATCCTCGTATCATATACTTGACTAAACCTCAGAAAACACACCAACGATGTCGGAGAACATCGTGGATCGCGAGCTGCTAGAGGCAGAGCGCGCAGCCTCTCCCCAGCGCTATCAACAGCGAGACAGCGCCGAAATCGAGCGAGTCATCTCTGCTTCTACCGTCTCATCATCATCCTCCGAAAACTCAGCCCGTCGACGGAGCCGTTCCATCGGCCAGCATAACACCATCAGCCGTATCTCAACGCAAAACGACCTCGAGCACCATCCCACTGAACTCAGCCGTATCCAAACCGCCCGTAGCCAGCACAATGCCACCGTCGGAGGCAGTCTGCGCTCGCGCACGGCATCGCGCGCATCCAGGAAGCCTCTACCCAACTTTGGAGCTGGAAAGCCTTATCCCCCTCCCTTGCCTGAGCAGGAGCAGTATGTCGTCGAGTTTGACGGGCCCAATGATCCCTTGCACTCACAGAATTGGCCCTTGAAGAAGAAGCTTATTACTGCTGCCGTTTTGGGTTTCACCACCATGACATCTGCTTTCACATCCTCCATCTTCTCTGCTGCTACCATGGTCGTTTCTTCAGAGTACAACGTGGGCAACGAGGTTGGTCTGTTGGGAACCACCTTCTACGTTCTTGGTTTCGCTTTTGGGCCTTCACTATGGGCTCCCCTGTCTGAGTTGAAAGGACGTCGTCTGCCGATTCTTATTTCCATCTTCGGTTTCTCTGTCTTTTCAATTGCATGTGCTACCGGAAAGGATATTCAGACTATTTTGATCTGTCGATTCTTCAGTGGTTTCTTCGGTGCTTGTCCTCTGGCCGTCGTTGCAGCTGTCTTTTCCGATATGTTCGATAACCGTACTCGGGGTACTGCCATTACTGTCTTCTCCATGTCTGTCTTTACTGGTCCTCTTCTGGCTCCTTTCATTGGCGGTTTCATTGTTGAGTCTCACCTTGGCTGGCGCTGGACCGAGTATCTTGCTTCCATCATGGGTTTCACTGCTCTCATCCTTGATGTCATCTTTTTGGAGGAGACTTATCCTCCAGTCATTCTCATCGCCAAGGCATCTGATCTACGACGTCGCACCAAGAACTGGGGTATCCACGCCAAGCAAGAGGAAATCGAGGTTGATTTCAAGGAACTTGTCCAGAAGAACTTTTCTCGACCTCTGCGTCTGCTCTTTACTGAGCCCATCATCCTTCTGCTCTCCATTTACATGAGTTTCATCTACGGACTCCTTTATCTTTTCCTTACCGCCTACCCTCTTGTCTTCGTCGGCGTTCACGGCTTCAACTCTGGTCAATCCGGTCTTTGCTTCTTCGGTATGATTGCTGGTCAGCTCATTGCCGGCGCTACAGTCATTGCTCAGCAGCCCTGGTATCTTCGCAAGCTTACGGCCAACAACGGCATTCCTATTCCTGAATGGCGACTTCCCAACGTCATGGCCGGTGGTGTCTCTTTTGCCATTGGTATCTTCTGGTTCGGATGGTGAGTAACATGAACCCATAAAATAACAGCAACAATACTAACCTCTGCTAGGACTGGATACACTGCCAAAGTCCACTGGATTGTTCCCGCTCTGAGTGGCCTCTTCACCGGCTTCGGTCTCATGTCCATCTTTCTCCAGGCCCTCAACTACCTCGTCGACGCTTATCTCATGTTTGCCGCTTCCGCCATTGCTGGAAATACCTTCCTCCGATCTCTTTGTGGTGCTGGTTTTCCACTGTTTGCTCGTCAAATGTTTGACGGCATGGGTATTCAGTATGCCGCCACCCTTCTTGGCTGCGTCGCTGCCGTCCTTGCGCCTATCCCCTTTATTTTCTACAAATATGGTGCCAAGATTCGCCAGAGGAGCAAGTACGCTCCCACTGCTCCTCCTGCACCTGGATCCGGTTCTTCCATCGAGGAGGAGGAGAAGGAGACCGCAAACGATACCGCTTTGGCAGCTGTTAGATCTCGACGAGACAGCATCGCAGGTGCCAGCAGGAAGGAAACCGCATAGATCTTACCACTATCCACACCACATGCTAGTTGAACAACTAGTAACATCTAATGACATCACACCATCTATCCTCTCGAAAGCAAGGTATTTTATTTGGCTCGAGCTTGTAGGATGATGACGATGTAACGCGTTTGCATAAAAAGTTATTTGTTTTAAGATACCACGTTAGGAAATTTGCCACAGATTATATGTACTCACCTATGATATGAGACGGTTATGGACCGTTTTGTCTCTATATAATACCCTAATTAATACAAACATACAAAATTGAAAGCATCCTCATTAAGCATGATTCGTTCTTGATGCCCTTCAGTTCTTGTCTAAACGGACGTGAGCTCTTCGTGACATGACGAAACAAACCACTCCCATACTCACACCGCGCTTAGATTCAGATGATAGGTTCAAAAGGATTGACCACTGCACAGTCTATTCCCCAAACAATAAACATTGTTGTATTTGTAATCTTGCATTAAGAGAAACAAGCTTCTTCAGATGCAACACCCCGTTTATGCTTATTCGAGATCCAAAAAGCCAAGACTGTCGAAGTGTTTCTCGGTATTTCGGACGTTCAAAGACCGTCTTTGTCCGTGCGGAGTTCAATTCTGTAGCTTGCGGAGGATCGTGAATTTACGTCAAGCTGCAATGCTGTATAGAATGTAATCTTTTAGGGACATACTATCGTGCTCACTGCTTTGTATTGTTTCAATATCGATTTACGCACTGCTACAAATAAACCGATAAATTGTTAGAATGTAAGCTATAGGATAACAGCAAGACCGGCCTTCAAGCTTCCGATTACAGCGATAGATATCCCTAAAGCCCGCAGAAAACGACTTACCTGTTTCATCTCTTGTTTCTATGGCAGCTAAATACCCCAATTACTAGAGGCTAAGGTTTCTCTGTGTCCAATTCCATGATTATTCGAGATCTATAACGCCAAGACTTTGGAGATGCATTTCGGTGCTTCGGACTCTCAAAGGCCGTCTTTGTCCGTGCGGACTTCACTGCTCTCAACTGGTCCAGGATCGTGGAATTGCGTCGACAGATGGTGCTAGAAAGATGCCATATTCCGCAATCTGACAAATACTATCTCAGACATAGAAATTGTTCGTATAAGTATTTGTGCCTTTGCCGGTTCGAACTATGTATTTCGATATCCAACTTCACGCATACTGTTCAGCATTCACACATCATCAACATGGCTCATCACATCACTGTTCTACCAGCCTCAACCAAAGCCGGTCGAGAAACAATCCGAACTCTCTTAGCTTCTGACAACAAACTTTCTATTCGGGCTATTTACCGAGATCCATCCAAGGCCCCAGCCGAGTTCATCCAGAATTCAAACTTTGAAGCTGTTAAAGGCGACGTTGGAGATGGCAACAGTTTCAACTTTGCAGGCTCAAACGCTGTCTTTTACATCCCGCCTCCTACTTATGACGGTACTGATCAGGGGGAGTGGGCGACTCGAGCTGCTACCAACGTGAAGAAGGCTCTAAAAGATGCAAATGTGAAACGGCTTGTTATCCTTTCGGCAGCTGGAGCCCATAATTCAAGCGGTATCGTACGTTCATAGAATAAAACATCCCTGCACTCACAGAGGATAAGACTAACTGACCAAAGGGCGTTCTCCGGTTGAACCATGTATCGGATGAGCTTTTGAAAGATTCCGTACCAGAAGTCGTGATGATCAGACCTGGCTACTTTTTCGAAGATTTTGCACCTATTCTTGACGCCGCAAAAGAGGAAAACCCTATTATACACTCTTGGATCACGCCCATTGATTATAAGATTCCTCTAGTCAGTAACCCACAGAGCTTGGAAGTGAAAGGAAAATCAATACTGACTTTAAATTCTCAGGTTGGACTCAAGGACGTAGCTTCAAACTGCGCCAACTCTCTCCTCGCCGCAACCTCGAAGCCTAGCCCATATGCCTTGAAAGTGTTTGGTCCTCGAGCATATGGCGGTATTGATCTCAAAGAGACATTTGAAGAAATCACTGGCAAAAAGGCCGAGTTGAAACTTATCGAGGAGGGCCAGTTGCTTGACTACTGGAAGAACATCGTTCCGGAAGTGCATGCTGAAGAGTTCAAGGAAATGACGACTGCTTTCTATCCAGGTGGAGTTATTGCCAAGGATTTTGCATATGATGAGAAGACTGTCAGGGGAGAGCAGGAGTTGGTGGATGCTTTACGAGTTTTGTATAAGAACTAAACTAGCAACTCATAGATGTTAGGTCTCATAGACTCATGACAAATTATCATGGCTTTCGATCCGTTTCATTATTCATGTCAGCTGTAAACCCCCACGATTAAATTATTAGTAATTAGACTATCCCCAGACAAGACGAGTTCATATGCTTATAACGCCCCAACTATCAAGTGCAGAAATCCAACCACGACTCCTACTCCTAATAGGCTTTGAAACGACTTGGAATTCAAAGATGCTACACTACTCGGATTCAGATCCCTCGCGCACGCCTTCCAGCAAGCATACGACTTTCGATCATACTCTTCATCATCCTTATCCCCCTTGTAGTACTGATCGTAGCAACTCCTGACACAGCCATAAGCCAAGCAGGAAACCTCATCTTGGTTACCCATGGTCCGTCCATCCAATTCTGCTTGACTCCATGTTGCATTCGCCCCCGAGATTAGAGTCCTTCCACTGTAATCAAACCCCGTGATTCGCCTGCCGCCGTCCTTTGCGCTGGTAAGAGTTGTCGAAAGCATAATGCGTGTGCCGTCAGGAGCCGCGTCGGGAGGAATGGTGATGTTGACTTGTGTCTCGTACAGGGGAACCAGATATTGGAGCCAGCAAACAGGTCCTATACCCCATCCGGGCGTCGCCATAGCGAGATAGACGCGGTAAGAATCTGTTTTTCTTCCATTTTCAGAGTTTGGATCAACTTTCTGGTTGATTGTGACGTTGTAGGTTTCACCGGCTGTCAGGTTCCAGGGGATATCATAGTAAGTACTTCCGGCGTGGACGGTGGGGAGGACCGCGAAGAGAGTGAAGGCGGCCACCCGGAGAAGGAATGTTATCAGCTCCATGGCATATTATTTTAACGAGAGTGGGTTCCAAGAAGAAGCCTGGTAGGGCTGAGTGAGTGTATGTTTGTGTAAAGAAGGAGAATAAAGAAGTGAGACGAGATAAAACGAATTTCAAATTAGATCTAGCTAGTCATGGCTGACAAAATTATGGGACAGGGGCACAGAGCCTGTGTCCACCGCGCCAAGCCTGACTGGGCAGGCCATCGTGTAAGACGATTCGGATGGGAATTAACCGTAACTGGGATAGTAAAAACTCAAGACATAAGCTTATTAGTACTATATATTCGTATATAAGAAGGAAATAACAAAAGAATGAACGAGGTGGCATAAAGTGACCATTACTACCTATACAAGCGATGTTGCTTTTTGTATTATTCGTATGAATCGTGTAAAACTAGTGAATTACTCTAGGTAACTAACTGCTCGTGGGTGATGCCTATCTTCTTTTAGGCTTTCGCCCCCAAACATGTATTTCAAGACGTTGCTTTGTGACTGACTGGAAGGTAGGTACCTAGTTTCCCCAAAAAGTTGCTGGACAATTTTGCCGGACCATCTTGGCGATAAATCACAATGTTGAAGTTGTACTTGATCAATTCATATGTAGGATGATGAGGCGAGGCGACTGTATTGAATTACTATATGGAAAATCAAAACCCTAAGAGCGAGCTTAAGATGGCATAAATTAGAACTAAATTATCCTATCTCCTGGGCAAGTACTATCAAGTTTTGGCAACTCTAAGTCTGGGACTCTTGACTCCTTCCCTTCCAGACCTGGAAAGGGAGTCTCTGAAGTCTATAATTTCTAATTCATCCATGGATCCATTAGGCTGCTTGTAGATGATCACGAGGCGCCCAAAGATATCAACAAACCAAGTGAATTTCCTCCATCGCCTATGCAAGGCCATTGAGATCAACTCGTCTCCCTCCTTAGAGTAAACCACCAGCAAGCCGTGTATGCGTGAAGAGAATTCAATCCAAGATATAGTAAAGAAGAACCTGTCGAAAAGTATACCACCACACCGACCAGTATCAGACAGCACTTCTGCAAAATCCAGGTCTTCCATAGTGGGTAGGGATCTGCCGGGAGGTATCTCGCCTTCCGGGTATTGCCACTGTCTCATGTCGCCATGCACTTCAAAACGCTTTGTTAGTTCTCCTTCCTTACTGTATAGTGTTAGAGGGACCCATAAAGGGTCGGGCCATACTACTCTACACCCGTCAGAGAACTCTCGATAGGGCGAATACAAACACTCCCCTAGCATAGCTGCAAATTTCTTGGATACATGTCTGCCATCTACCGTCCAATGATGTAGAATGCTGCCGTCACTGTCTAGCAGGGTCACGACACCTTCTATTATCTCAAGGAAATGGCCCTTCTTTCTGTCCTCGGCGGATATGTCGTGTTCAAATACAATGTCCAAGGTGTCGAGCCTCCACGACATAATCTGGGTGGCGCCCAGTAGTGAGAAGTACTGGTGTTCCTGATTCGAATAATAATCTTTGAAAGGGAACCTAACTGAGTCAGGGAAGATCGACTCTCCTCGTTTCAGGCCTTGCCTGTCCCAGAATTCGACCATGCGATGGTAAATCCTTCTGCCTTTTGTTCGCTCTCTTGGCCAGAAATCGTACACGCTAATGATATGCTCGTCGTGGAAGAACCAGCTTTTCTCATTCGAGTATGTTTCCAAAGGATTGGAGTTAAGAGTCTCAAACCGGGTAGTGGCCGACCAATCCCCGAGATTCCGCACGATAAGAGAGTAGTCGGTCCCCTGCATCAAAACCGAATAGCCGTCGAATATTCGGCGGTCTGGTTCCTCAACCACATCGGTCTTCAACAACTTCAGATCATTGCCATCGAGGATGTAGAGGTCGGTCTTATTGTGGAAAGAGGGAGAAGGGGGAGAAGACTGGAGCACGAACGGCGGCTCCATATCGTTTTCACATTTCGAGAAATTCCAATCTTCTTCCAGCACATCATCCATTTTGATTCTTGTAGATCTGGGCTGGGCACCTCGGCTGATACAGTCCACTGCTTGGGCTATGGAGATATAGCTGGCCCGTAGGCATTGTGAAGTATTTCGAATAACGTGGTCTGGGTAGCCTAGCCGCCTCAGATGGCCTGCCCAGACACGATCTGGAATTTTCCTTCTGTTTTCCCACAGATCCCTGGTGATGGACAACGCTCTGAAAAGATCCTTGAGTTCCAGCTCACACACAATCTTCTGTGCAAGTTCAAGTATATGAAACACACGGTCTGCCGAGTCATGCATGTTGGCTGCTGGAAGCATAAGAGACGAATTTCGTAGGACAATTTGTGCTATTTAGACTGGGCGCTTATATTGTAAATTTCTGTGCCCGGGGTCCCAGGCGATCTGCGATGAAATAAAAAAGTATCGATCGGTTTAGTATGAGAACGAAATCGAACAGGCAACTACCTAGGTCGAAGGGTTGGTTGCCTGGTTGTGGATCTCAATCTTAACGTCTACACGTGACCTTGCTATGCTTGGCAATGGAATATTTACTGAGATAGTAGTTTTGAGTGACAAAACTATTGTTACAGTGTGTCAATACAAGAGTCCTATAACGTTCCTAATCAGAATATGACTCCATCGGCTAAACAAATGATGGGTGCACTCGGAGTGTCTGCCAAGCTTGGATGTGCAAATGGAAGCATAGTTGTGTCATATCAGTCTAAGAGGTATACAAGCAAAATAACTCTTTGCTAGAATAAGTGTAACAATCCATATATGGATTTTTCTCGAGCAGATTTTATTTTGGTACAATTCTTGTGGCCTTCAGTTTGGCCTACTGACCGTTTCTAATATGGTTCGTACTAACGATAGAAGCAATCGTATAGGTAAGGAAAAGCCAGTCAAAACAGCTGGTTTCAAATTCCACGCTGCCTTTGACAATTACGGACCAAAATGAACGTTCTCTCGCAGAACCATGGCCATCTGACTTTCAGAAAGAACCATCAGTAAGGTCACAGCCGTAACAAGAATTTCGTGAGCGAGGAATAAGCGTAGTATACAAAATACAATACTAGAAGTCCTGGATTATGTGTGGTAATGGATCATCTTGTGAGTCGCTGAGAAGCATCCGAAACTCGGGCTTATACTGCATATACGAGGTAGTATCGAAAAAATAGCAAGGATATATGAAGTGTCCAAATCTGCCAAGAACTGTAGCTGTAGGACTACACCTCTTCACGCCGGATAGACGGTCCTTTGGATAAAGCCCCCGGCATTAATCCACCATACAGGACTGGAGACATCATAGTAACTTGGTATCACGAGACCTCTATATACAATTTAACCCGCTTGGCGTTGGAGTTTAGATACAACTCAATATTGACATTATAACTGGCTAAATGGTCTGCTTGAAAGTTACATTAAACATGTATAAATTGAGGGGTTGTATCTGAACAATACTCGCATTAGTCTTGATCATCTTGTTCAACCCTCAGGTAAACTGTCGAAAGATGAAGTTGACCACCTTGATTGAGTATTGTCTTGCCCTTATTTGGCTGCAGGAGGTTCTGGCTGCAACACAGACAAAAACCTCTGCACCCATTGTCACCGTGAAGAATGGCACATATACTGGTGTCTACAATAAGCAATATGACCAGGACTACTTTCTCGGGATTCCTTTTGCTCAGGTAAGTCTTGAAAACAATGTTTTAGTATGACTAGCTAATACTTATTCAGCCTCCTGAACGGTTCTCAGTAGCCCAAGGACTCAACACTTCGTGGGACGGGGTCCGAAAAGCTACCAAGCTAGCAATTCATTGCTATGGATATGGCGGTGATCAAGATGGATACGAGCAATCCGAAGACTGCCTCTACCTCAACGTCATCCGTCCCGCAAACACGAAAGCCACTTCAGATCTCCCCGTGGCCGTTTGGATTCACGGGGGAGGCCTGAAGATGGGCGGCGCATCGGATCTGAGATACAATCTGTCTTTCATCGTCGAGCAGAGTGTTGCCCTTGGCACGCCTATCATTGGCATCGGTATCAACTATCGTGTTTCTGCGCTTGGATTCATTACCGGTAAAGAGGTTTTGAAAGAGGGTGCTGCTAACCTCGGCTTCCGCGACCAAAGACTTGCACTCCATTGGATCCAAGAGAATGTTAAGGCTTTTGGTGGTGATCCTGACAAGGTCACACTATTTGGAGAAAGTTCAGGTGCCGAAAGTATCGCAGCCCAAGTCTTTGCATACAATGGTGTGTGTTAATTGGAATCACTAGTTTAAAAAATGTTTACTAACAATTTCAGGACGTGATGACGGTCTATTCAGAGGCGTTATTGGCCAGTCTGGTTTCGGCGCTCCCCTTGGTCGATATAGTGGTGGTTACAACGCAACCGAAGCGATGCAAAATACATACGATAGATTCGTTGGCAAGGTCCCATCGTGTTCCGATTTAGTAGGATCAGATAAATCTCTCCCATGCCTGAGAAAAGCGCCCTTTAACGAAATTGACGATGCCATATGGGCCATAAATACCGGTCTTGAATGGACTCCAGTCCTGGATGGCGACTTCATTGCAGACTACACTACTAACCAATTGAAGAATGGGAACTTTCCCAAAGTACCGCTTCTTATAGGCGCCAATACAGATGAAGGGACGTCTTTTGGTAGAAACAGAAGATCTGACGGTGGCAATGTCAATACTGATGAAGACATGAGGGATGCAATCGGAGTCATGATTCCACCTCAAGTAGAAGACACTGCGGGGCAGACAGTCGAAGAACTTACTGACGAGTTAATGGAGTTGTATCCCAACGATCAAAGAGTCGGGATACCATCTTTGGAGTCTTGGCCACGCATCATCAAACCCAACGATTCATACGCTGAGGTGCACGGAGCTCAATATCGTCGATCGTGTGCTCTATTCGGAGACTTCCTCATGCAATACCAAAGGAGGCGCGCGAACAAGTTCTGGGCCAAGAATGGGGTTCCAAATTATGCGTACCGCTTCAACATCAAGCCCAATGGGCAACCAGAGTTTGCTGGGGTGACTCACTTCCAAGAGGTCAGTGCATTCGCTCGATTAACTTTCTATATATTGACTTTCCAAGGTCGCATTCGTGTTTTACAACATCATCGGGGATGGATACACGCGTAAACCTTTCGGTGGTGAAGGGTCATATCCTGATGATGCAAAGGCAATGGCAAAGACTATAAGTAGTGCATGGATAAACTTCTTCAATACTCTCGACCCCAACGGAAAGACAGGCAAGGAACTTTTTAGTGGCAAAGAATGGCCTATTTATGACTTGTCTAATGGTCCTGACGGAGAAGGTATCGTTTTTAATATCAATGGGTCCGAAATCGAAGTAGACGATTGGAGATCTGATGGCATGAACTGGATGGCTGAGCACGCTTTGGACGTTTTTGGAAACTGAATGGCCCATACATGAATATTGAGGACGACGTAGTATTTATAAACCATTGACTTGGCCACGAATATTCCTTCTACACTCAGAATAGTCGCACAATGTCTTCAGAAGTCTGTCACGCTCAGCCCACCATTTCGTGACCTTCGTACTGACTCAGGAAACCGAGAATCTGTATTGGATCCGGGTTCGGTACAGAACAATCCTCCCACATTAGCCTGGGCGATAGAAGCTTGAAGCCGTTGATGTCGCGACATATATTTTCTAATACTCTTCCCATACTTTCTGTATTTCTTATTCGCCACTCGTTTATTCTTCTAAGATAATTGTTCTTTGCGTCCGGCGGCCATGCATTTGTCTTGTCAGAAAGGCGACTATCATGGCTGCCATGTAAACAGCAATCGATGTCGAGACTGATGTACCGCTCATTTTGCGATAACCGCCTCCGTCCCAATGGCTGCATATACTCTCTCCATGAGTGACAAAAATTGAAATTTTTCTATTAATGTTGGGAGCGAATGTGGAAAGCTTGTTCATCTCATCGCTCGATCATATACAGCTGGCCAGAAGGCGATCACGCGCTGGCCAGGCTATGGGATTATGGTTGCCATGGTTTAAAGCAGCTGCGAAAACACCGATCCCTTTGCGGTCTACATCCGTCAGAGTTTTGCTAAGCTCGAGGGAACCTAGTTTAGAGAAGCCAAGTGACATGTTGATGATGTTGATCTCATTTTCAATAGCCCACTTAAGAGCCTCGAACGTCATTAGCTCGAACCAAACAGAGAACGGGATAGAGTCTGAGCACCTCTTGAATTGTATGAGACTCCTTCCCATGCCTTTTCGGCACCCTTTCCGGGTTTCCTTATTTGTTCTCAGATCTCTGTGAAGAGCTCAATTTTTCAATGTATAACTCAGCACGTGGAACAATCATCATGATCAGACCAGCAATATGAGTACCGTGGGCGTCGTTATCAGCTACATCATCATCAGGTCCATTGGTAAAGTTCTTGAATTCCTTGATCTGTCCACGTTGCGTCTTTTCTGAGCCATGTTTCAATCCTATTTTGTTCTTCTCCTGGCCCGCTTGTTGAAGTCCTGATGGCTGAGGTCGATTCCAGTGTCAAGTATGGCGACCTTCACTGGACCAGTCCAGTCTCTCCGAAGGTTTTCGACATTGTCCTCTGGATCTTACTGAATCTTATGATACCATGTTTGCTCCAGGGTTTCAAGCAAGTCTTCCAAATACTCCAAACTTTGTCATATTAGCACTATGGTCACCAGTGGAGCGTTGTAAACGAACTTGTGAGGCGCTTGAGTCGAAGTCTCGTCCGGGTGATTCTCCCTTCTCGTTTGTGACTGTAGGAGAGGCCCTATGCAACAGCAGAAGAGCGGCCGCAGATGCACCACCAGATCGAACGGTGAAGTGCAGAGGATTATTGTCAGTCTCGGTAACAAGATTAGGGTCTGCTCCGTTAGAAGAGTCAAAACGATGTCCGGAGACACGATGTTCGCGGTAACACGGAGTGCGCTTCGTCCATTGGTCTTCGCATCCGACTGGAGATTGACGTCGGCCTCCTTTTCCACCAGAAGTTTCACAATCTCATGATTCTCTGCTTCAATTGCGAACATGAATGGGGTGAGTCTGTGAAAGCTTCATGCATTGAAATTGGCTCTTTTGTCGAGAAGTTCCTTGACAGCCAATGTGCGGCTGTGCTCACAGGCGTTGTGTAACGGAGTGGGCCAATTTTTGGATCCCTTCTGACTTCTCACCTCGAGGCAATCTTCTATGTACAGATTCAGAAGCTCGATATCTATGTGAACTCTCTTGTTGAGGATAGCTGAATGTATGGCTTCGCTGCGGTCTTCTGGTCGATTATCAAGGCCCAATTTAAGCCTCTGTCAGTAGGTACTTTGTATTGTCCTCGGGCATCATGGTAGGGAGAGATGAATCTGATTAATATGTATGATGTACTTGAGCCATTAGCTGAAGCATAGGCGGGGAAATTCTGACACGTTTTGATGATCCGAACGAAGCTTCGAGTATTTTAAAGCAGACGGTTCGTTCTCGCCAATATTCAGCTGGCTGCACTATAACGTCATTAGCGTTGTGGGCGTGACTTGGACCTTGTCAGTCTTCGATGATCTTCATGTAAGGTAGTGGCTATTTATTTCTGAATACCCCGTATTCCCTTGATCCCAAAAGCTCGCGCAAGCATCACAATATGGCATTCAGCGACAAGCCAAAAAGGCATTGGATAATTCCACAGGAGTGTCTTTCTCCAGAGGATTTAGTTCTTGGAAGCATCTTAAAATACCCCAACGACCCGATTGATATACTCAACCGAAAAGAGGTCGAACCAATTGACCCTTCGGCCATTGTCAGTGAACGGGAGCAAGTTACCAAGAGCTTCACCGACGCGTTGGACACTGGATTTAACTCCAAGATTGGAGCATCATCTGTCCTAGCCGCTGTACTAGGGGCCTCACCGTTCGTTGAAGGAAACTGGTCCAAGAACACATCTTTTACCATTGAGGCGAAAGGTGTTCGAGCACAACGTTTTATCCCATCGGAATCTTATGTTAACAAGGCACTACGTACGCCGCAAGTCAATGTATTTGTTCGCAATTCTTTGTTTAGCGCTCCAGTCTACATGGTAGTTGGAGTCGCTGTCGCAAAGACCCTATCACGCACAGCTGAACGATCTCGCGGTAGAGGCGGTGGTGGAGGTATGGGAATAGGACCTCCAGGCACAGGAGTTGAGCTCTCTGCAGAATTGACGGCAAATTATGGAGTAGAGTCAACTTACCATGACTTGATTGAGGATGAGGTCGTTCTGGCGTATCGTCTGCGAAGATTCCGCTACTCCAAGAGGAAAGATGAGTTCAGAAGGGCGAAACAAGACGAGACTAAGCATACTCGTTACAGCCTTGAAGAGAGGATTCTGATATCTGGGGATGAGGATGAAAAGGTTGAAATGGTTGGAATAGATGAAGAGGATGACGATACCTATGTTCCCGTCTTTTCTTACTTCGAAGGAGATGATATTATCGCTTCGGATGTAGAAATGGCAGGCTTTGTGGAAGGAATTGACGAGGTGGGCTCTGAGGATGCCTAAGTAGGCAGGCAGGTACGGCTGAAGTTGTGACTCGTTGATTCCACCGTTCAAGAAACGGCTTGCTGTATTAAACAGTTCAGATATCGACACTTTAGTATAGAAACTCGGCATGGAGGATGTCCCTTCGTCCTTTTGCGCCTCTCTACAGGACTGACCGAGTTCATACCCTAAACACCATAGAAAATGAGACTGACTAGGTATCTTTCCGAATAACAAACTGTTGTAGCAAGCACTGCGGTGTTAAAAAATCAAGACAGCCCAGTAAATTGGAACTCAAAGTCCGAGCCCTCGCCCAATCTCAGGAACAAATACATCTGTAGTGGATTATATGTTTATTCTCCCCCAGTCTGCGGGACTCGAAAGAATTCTCGGAGTCCCAATTTGGCAACTGGAGATGCATTCATAATCCTCCTGCAGAGTTTGAGGCACAGAGTTCCTCCGAATATTCAGTTGCTTATAAACAATTCATTTTAAATATGAAGTCCTCCGTATGCTATCATCGTGGGTCAAAAACCAGCTTCTCATTTCTTACAAATCTTGAAACTTTACAGTATGGCATCTGAAGATAGCAAGTCCGTAGCTACCTATGAGGCTGGCTGCCACTGTGGTTACATTGGCCTCTCTGTGACTATATCTCCTCCTCTGCCCGAGCACGAAATTATAAGCTGCAATTGTTCCATTTGCCGTAGAGGAGGTTATCTTCTTGTTTGTCAGACTTACCTAAACCTCTGCTTCGTGGAACAGAATGAAAGCTAACCTATACCTCAGACATACCACACGAGAAAGCGACATGGCACAACTGCTCGAACAAGCGTGTCGCTCGATATATGTTCAACACCAAAAATCGCGACCACATGTTCTGCCCCAAGTGTGGTGCCAGTATGGGCATAGATTACGAGAAGAAGCTACCTGACAAACCATTATATGGCATCAGTGTGCGTACTACAAATAGCACTGGTACCATATCGACTGACTGACAACTTGCAGGTGCGGCAGTTTAACAACATCGATCTAGACTCGCTCCGCTATAAGAAGTTTGACGGCATGCATAAGATGGAACCGGTCGTGGATTTATCGGGTGCGAATATTGACTCCAAGACAGGCGAGCCGTTTATTCCTGCTTCCTTCTAGATTCCGAATTGGGGAAACTGCCAAGAAGAGTTGGTGTTGCTCGTCTTGGAAAGCAAGGATTGGAAGGCACCAATGAACGATAAGGATGATAGCTGAATGCTTACTGGGTTCCAAGCCATTTACGCAAGCTTTTGAGGGTGGAGATAGACGATCGTATCATGTTGATGTGTTGCATGTACTATTTGCGTTTTTAGTGTCACTGACAATTCCCTGTTAGCCTGTAAAACGTAGGTCTAGCCTGTAAATTCCCTGTCTGGCTGAACAAGTAATGATGGGCCTTGGCATTGGATCAGCGATTAGCAGACTTGGCTTACATCTAGCATAAGTGTCCATAATAAGAAGATTGGATAGAAGAAGACTTGAGTTTGCACATGACAAAGAGACTTGATACTGAAGGTGACAAAGGAGGAGACCATAACTGCTCACGTCACTCAGCTTTAATGGCGTCCAGGAATTAAATGTCACAGCCACGAGTGCGGGGGGTACCTAAAGGTCCCCGCTGTAGCTTCCCGTCATGGGTTTGACGCGGCTCTTGACATGCACTAAAAATGATCGACCTGGGCCAAAGCTCCCTTGTCAATCGACGTCATCGATCGACCTTAAATCATGTCTGGCTAACGAATGATTCCATGTTTCCTTGGTTGATTGCGTTTCAAGCAACCATCTCAAAGCGATGAATCAATCGCAATGGGCCAAGTAATGTTATTTGTGTGACGCTAGTCAATTGCCCAATATTTGTGTCATTTCTCCTCCTCCCCTTCCCCTCTCGCTTTCTCTTCTCTTTCTCCTTCCTCATCATCTATCATATCCGAAGCGAGCTTGCTGGGGAAGCTGATCATTAACTCAGTCCTTCAACGGCCACAAAAAGGCTCGCCATCATGTCGCAGTTTGAGCAGCAAACCATTCCCTCGGCCGGCCAGCATTACAGTGGCCGGAACCGCGTCCCCAACGTGAAGGAGTTTATGGACCAGCTGGATCAGAACAAGAAGCAACGCGACGCTGAAATTGATCAGCAACTCAAGCAGAACAAAGCTCACGGAGAGACAAAGGATCACAAACAAGACAGAGCGGAGGCTATCCGAAATCAAAAAGATATCCGCACCGTGCGCGATCCAGTTACTGGGAAGGATGTTGGTATTCGAGACGCAGATTTTGATTACAAGGAAGCTGTCGAGAACCCTCAGGTATGTTAATGGCAGCGACTTGTACTAGTCGTCATTGCAGATCTAACATTTGCCCAGATGTCCGTTCCCAATGAGAATCTAGGAAAACCTGCCACTATTGCAACCTCTTCAAAACAATCTGGAGAGGAATATCGCTATGCCCAAGATGTCACTGCGCCCCCCGACCCCGTTAAAGAGGGTGCGACATCTGATGTACCCATCCGAAGTGAGAAAACCTCTGTCGTGTTCTACAAGACTCCTTCGGTGAGCTACGAGCCAATGTTTGCCATTCTTGAGCAACGCTCGAATGTCTTGTGTGCCGGCATCTTCTGCGCCATTATCTTCATTGGAAAGATGTTTGGTGGCCGTCTTCTGGGTCTCATCCCCTTGGGTTTCTGCGTTGCGTCAGGCGTTTTCTTGTGGACAAAAGATTTGATTCGTCAAGGTAGAGATCTCGAGTGGTCGAGTGAGCAAGACCGTGGCGAGACGGCTACTGCGAACTTGATCCCCGAGTCAGTCGAATGGATGAACACGATGCTGGGAGTCATGTGGGGTCTCATTAATCCTGAGATGTTTGCTGGTATTGCCGATACGTAAGTTGCTTGGTTCTGATACACACACCCTCATGCTAATAAATGTAGTCTTGAAGATGTTATGGCTGCCTCTGTCCCTGGCGTCATCGAGAATGTTCGTGTCGCAGATATCTCCCAGGGCAATAACCCCATCCGCATCCTCAACATGCGCGCTCTCCCTGACTCACACGTCCAAGATATTAAAGACGAACAGCACCGACAGAACGAGAAGAATACCGACCCCGAAGAGCTTGCAGCCAACGAACAAGCCGGGTCTTTCTACAACCTCGAGGTTGCTATCGCCTACCATGCCAAGCCTTCTAGTGGAGATATCGCCTCCAAGGCTCGCAACATGGGTATGCAGCTAGTATTCTACCTCGGGATCAAAGGACTCTTTGGTGTCCCGTTGCCCATCTGGGTCGAACTGCAAGGCCTTGTTGCCACCGCCCGCGTCCGACTTCAGTTGACTCCTGACCCTCCCTTCCTCAAGACCCTGACCTTCACGCTCATGGGCATTCCCAAGGTCCAGGCTGGATGCACACCAATGATTGAGAAGGGTGTCAATATCCTTAACCTACCTCTCATCTCCAACTTTGTCAATTGGGCTATTGGCGCTGCTGCATCAATGTATGTGGCGCCCAAGAGTCTGTCGCTTGATCTCGGCAAGATGCTCCAGGGTGACGACATCAAGAAGGAGACTATGGCTCTTGGTATCATGTTCGTTCGTATTCACAAAGCCACTGGTCTCAGCAAGCAGGATGCGCGTGGAAGTAAGGGTGGCGGATCTGACCCTTACATCACCATCAGCTGGAGCAAGTTTTCTAAGCCTCAGTTCTGCACCCGAGTTATTCAGGATGATCTCAATCCCGTTTTTGAGGAGAGCGCGGGCCTCCTCGTCACTTCCGATCTCCTCAAGGCTGATGAGCAGCTATCAGTCGAGCTCTGGGACAGCGATAGATCGTCTGCTGATGACGTCGTTGGCAAGGTTGAGCTCAGTATCCAAAAACTCATTCAGCACCCTGGAAAAATGTTCCCCCAGGTTTCCAAACTCAGAGGTGTCAAGGCCGAAAGTGAAATGCCTGGAGAGCTTCATTGGGAAGTGGGATTCTTTGGAAAGACCCAGTTCCGTAAGGCTCTTCGGACGCATGGTCGGGATCTCAGTCTTCCCAAGGAACTCGCAGACAAGCCTGAGCTTCAAGAGAACAAGGGCGCTATTGATAACGCAGAGGAAGATGCCGTCATTCACACTCCTCCCGACCCCTTGTGGCCTTCTGGTATCCTGAGCATTGTTGTCCATCAGATTGTCGGCTTGGAACTGGCCAACATCAAGGGCTCCAACGGAAAGCGAAAGGGTCGTGAGTATGAGCCAGCCCGCCCTGAGGCCGGTGAAGTAAAGGAGGAGCAAGCAAAGGCTCTCCCTAGTTCTTACTGTACCATCCTTCTTAACGACGACCTTATCTACAAGACTCGAACAAAGGTCGTTTCCTCTCAGCCCATCTTCAACGCAGGAACAGAAAAGTTCATCCGCGACTGGCGTTCCGCTATTGTAACTGTCGGTGTCCGGGACTCGCGCAACCGACAGCACGACCCGCTCATTGGCGTTGTTCCCCTTAAGCTAACCGATATCCTACAAACCAGTAGTGAATCCACCAGGTGGTATCCTCTCGATGGGGGTATTGGCTTTGGTCGCATCCGCATATCACTCCTGTTCCGCTCGGTTGAGCTTCGTCTTCCTCCTCCCCAGCTAGGATGGGATATCGGTACTTTCGAGTTTATGAGCAATGCTATCACAGCCACTGGATACGCCCCGTCAAACCATGTCAAGCTTCGATTCCGTACTGGAGGTTCCTCCGCCAGCGTTGGCAAGAGCGCTTCAGTGCGTGAAGCCGACGGTATGTCCTTCAACATTAGCGGCGAGGACAACAGCGAGCGCGTTCGACTGCCAGTCCGTCACCGCTACAGCTCACCTATTTTTGTGGAATTCTACCCTAGTGGCAAGAGACACGCCGATGCCTATGCCGTCCTCTGGCTTCTGGAGCTGGTTGATGGCGAGGAAAAGGACTTCGACATACCCATTTGGAAGTGCAATAACGGCCTGCGACTATCTCAGAATTACATCACTGAAGAAAATTACCAATCAGTTCCTGACATCGATATGGAACAAGTTGGACGACTCAGATTTCATGGTCGCTTCTCTCCGGGAACTGACTCCGACCACATCAAGTTTGCTAGCAGCAACGACGACCGCGAGACTATTGAGACCTGGGAAGCCTGTTACGCGGAAGGCGTGCGGCAACAGCATGTCGAGACCGAAGTACCTCCTGTGATTCAAAAGCTACACGAAGAGTCGTTGACCCATGGCCGCGACGTTCTTGCTCAGGCCGATGAGAAGCAAAAGTCCAAGTGGCTGGCCAAGGACGGCACTGACTGGAGTGGCGCTTTTGGTGAAGACCCGTCTGCTTTCATGTCGGTAGAGAGGCATAACCAGGACAGCGAAGAATATGATGACTTCGACGAGGACGACTCCGATCCTGATCTTGGCATCCAGGACGGCGATACTGAACCTACAGACCCTTCGGAGAATGGCCGCACTTCCGTGGACAGCACAGGTACCAACGCGACAAGTGCAACGACCGATTCTCAGGCCAGCGCCAGTAGCAACAGCAAGAACCCGATCAAAAAGATCAAGTCATATCGTTCTGACAGCCGCGACATGCACCGGAAGCACCGGGGTCTTATGCAGTGGCGTCCAATGCGTAACCTACAGTTTGCAAAGGATGAAGCCAAGTTCGCTGTTAGAAAGGTGGCCAAGCTTGGTGCCCTTGATGGTCGAAAGCCTGATGTCGAGACTGAGGTTTAATGAGCTGCGTTTCCATTGTAGTAAAGTAATAAATAGGAGGAATAAGGGCAAACGAATGAGATTGATGACGGCACGAACGGAGTTTTCATGTTTACCTATGTTGTATAATAAACACGAAGTAGTTTTATGCGAAATGAACCAAACCTTTATCAAACTGTGCCACCACAAACCCAATGCCAAGATACATCTAGAATTATGAAAGCCGAGCAAACAAGCTGGCAGAAAGCATTCATGAGGTTTCATGATGGAATGATTCTTATAAAAAAAAATGCAGGTTTACTCTATCTGTAATAAATCAATTGCTCCTTCCACAGCGAGACTCATGTTTGGCTTCGAGGCACGTGAGCAAACGATAGCTTCGCGCCAATCAATTACATACCTACTCAGTTGGCTGTTTATTCTTCCTTGACACAACAATGGTTTCTAATAGATGATATTATTTTTAGCGCAAAACTTCATCAGATCTAGCGCTCGCTCATAGTATCTTTTGGGCATCAGATTCGCTGTCGACTGTTGCCCTGCACGTTCAGCTTCATCGCGCCGCACCGCGTCAAGGGTGTATTGAAGTGCGAAGCATGAACTTCAGCGCGGTAAACCGTGGCAAACCTGGCCAAAGTGTTCGAAACCCCAAGTTACCACCACATATTACACGGTATGATTCTGTGTCGGATAGTGCGGATTCGACAGATCCTCCAGCTGGACCTGGACCAACAAATCACACCCAAAGTCCCTTTAAGCAACATACAGGATCCCTGACATCGAGTGGCCAGTCAAGTCTCGTTGCTTCCCTGAAAAAGTCACCAACGCAACGCAACGCTTATAGAGAGGCTAGCGTCGAAGAAGACGATGCACCAGTAACGTCAGATTTGGCGCGAAGGGGAAGACCCAGCGCGTTATCCAAGCTAGTGAACGTTTCGACGCCATCAGTACCAGATGAAACGAAGAATAGTGGTTCCAGCAATGTAGCGTCGACAACACTGGCAAGGGGAAGAGGAAGACCTAAGGGATCGGTAAACAAACTTAAAGGTTTACCGGGGACAGCTGCAGCCGGTCGGCAGGCCCGACAAGTCAAGCCGCGGCCATATCCCGAAGGGTTCGTTGGCTTTCCTAAACGAAGAGGACGACCGCCAAAGCCTCCATCACCCCCTCCGAGAGAGCTTTACTATCAAACCAATGTTCAGTTCTTCCCCTTTCTGTGTGAGTGGGTGGATTGCAAGGCTGAGCTACACAACCTCGAGACACTACGTCGGCACGTCTTCAAAGTTCACGGTGACTCTTCCGAGTGTCTGTGGGGAAATTGTGGGCGTCTGGAGGAGCCCCCAGAGTTTGAAGATGATGAGGGGTTCGATGAGCATATTGAAGAGGCGCATCTAGTACCTCTATCGTGGCACGTTGGCGACGGACCAAATAACCTTGCAGAGCGGGGTTTGAAGAAGAAGTATGAGGATGACGAGATACCCGACTATCTGAAAGATGAGCATGGCAATCAAGTCACGCCTTCAATCCGAGGTCAGGAGGAGGAGGATCTATTGACGTGGAGGAAGAACCGGCGCAAACTCAAGGAGTTGCTTATTCGTATGAACGATAACCTCCCCGACGAGGTCGACGAAGAGGGGGACGCCAAGAAACAAGATGCTTAAACCATTCAGTCTATGAGAAGGTTTAGCATCCGATATGTTGCCGACCGATCTAATGCACCCCGAAAGTGAGATTCAAGGTTTGATTTTGGCTATCATTAGCCAAAGCTTGATACCCGTCAGCACGAAACCGGTGGCAAGAGGTTCGTTTGCCCCTAAAAGGTGACAATCGAAACCTCTCGTCCAATGGCTGATAACTCGAAAGACTCAAGGGAGACGCAGAACTTCATCAAACTATCTAATAGCTTTCAACTATCCTGCTGACATGATTGGACCTTGCTGAAGCTCGAGAGGCTTAAAGTCAATTTAAACAGCCGCAACAAACTAATACGGCCTGATTACTTGCGTATGATTTCAGAGAATGGAATAAGAATTTCAATTTCCCGATCGTGCGGCTATCAGAGCTGAGAAGGCGTTCAACTGAAATGTCCCAGCTTGCATATCATTGGCATCGACACATGGAAAAGTCTATCCATACCCCGAATATTCAATCTGGAGGGGCGGGATCCTGCATCAGATCGGTACAGATCGCTTCATGGTTTTGGGACTTTGGTAACATGATCAAAATTTTAATTATTACGGAGAAGAGTAAAATGCAGTAACTTTAGGCTTATGTTGGACCCCGAGCACCAAAATTTAATTCCCAATCCCACCAGTTAAGTATCAGAAAAAGTAATTGCGTATTCCATCAGTCGGCCAACTTCTTGGGATTAGCTCTCAGAGAGGGTTCTGGACCTGAATGAGACCAGGAGCAGCCAGAGTGTAGTTGGGAACATCGTCAGGAGTGGAGATGTTGCAAGAAGTAGTCAAAGCAGCGTGAGAGAAGCCTGAAGCAACGAGCTCGTAGAAGGGGAACTCGGCATCAAGAGTGACAGAGTTTCCATCCCACTTGACGTTCTCGGCCTTGACACTATAGGGGAGCTGCTGACCAACAGTGTAGGTGATGTAGAGATCTTCCCCACTGTGAGATTCCTTGAGCTCAGCACTGAAATTGACAGTCTGATCCTTGGGTTCCAGAACCCCAATAGCACCACCGTTGACCATCAGGCCAGGGAAGATGGGCAGGTTGATCTTCGATATGTCCTCGGTGCATGATCCCGGTACGACAAAGGCCTGGAGAGCAGACCAGGCAAAGGCGGCGGGAACAGTCGTCAGGAAGGGGGACTCGGAAGGAACCTGGTCGAGATAGAGGCGGTAGAAGCCGTTCTGTTCACCTTCCTGACCAATGACGGACGAGATCAGGCGTACCACCTCGGGAGCGCCCTCTTTGCTGAATACGACATTTGCATCTTGGAGAGCACCGAGGACGGCATCGGTAAAGGTGCCGGCCAGCAGGATAGCGGACTTGAGATCGGTGGTGGGGAACTGATATTTGCAAGGCGAAGGGGCGAACTTGCCCGCTGACTTGAGGATAGCCAGTGCACCAAGAGCGTGATGCTCCTCTTGCTGTTACGGAGTGTTATTCATCTGATGTATGTAAGGGGCCATGGTTTCCATGTGCACTTACAGCAACGACAGTCTTGAGAATCTTCTCGGCCTCTGCACGCTTATCATCGTCTACCTTAAAGCCCTCTATGCTGTGCGTGACGTTGTAAAGCAGAGAGCTGAAGAAAGCAGTCTCAAAGAGCTCGTTGAAGGCAATGAGCTGGAAGGCTGTGGTAGAGCCATCACCGAGAGATGTGGGCAGAGGAGCTCCAGGGAGCTTTCCACCAGCCTGGAGGTTGATGGCGTTAAGCTGCTCAGCATTGGGATTGGGAAAACCGTTAGATGAGGGAACCCTGTAGGATCGAGGTAGGATGCCAGCAAAGGCAGAGCTTATAAGGCCTGCAGAGGCAAAGAGTGTAGAAAAATGCATGTCTGTTTCAATAGAGGAAGCGGTTGTTGGCTATGTTGGAATTGGCAGTGAGAGAGTGTTTAGGATGTGTAACTAGGTAGGCAACTAGAACTGAAGAGTGAATGTAATGCTGCGCGATAAAGATGGGAGAATTATAGAGTGGTGAGGCTTGAGGTGGTATATATAAGAAAGAGTTTGATGGGGTCCGGATGATTTGGTAGGATGCACGGCGTACGCCGAGGCTGAGGAGAAAAGGGTCTCTCAGCTGGTATCAATTAAGTTCATGGCGATGTTACCAGTGTGAGGATCTTGGGTAGTTTGAAGGTATCATGACGACATGTATCTCACCGAGAGAATGCAATAACATTGGATGTCTCGAGTCTTATTTCTTACAGCTACCGAATGGACGGCCATGTTACAACCTCTACTGACCGAGCTAGCGACTTAGACCAGAGTCAGCGCGGCTAAGACGGCCGTGGCTTCAGAGACCGTGTAGCAGCATGTAGCGTAGCTATTCCTGGGGCAGGGTCGGAGAATAGCGGTAGCACAGAGGCGATGTTACCTTGGATCGTTCTTCGTCATAGATATAAAACAATCAATTGGGTCTTAGTGTTGGTCAATCATTGCTAGCCGAGTTATCTATGAGTCAATACTCTCTCTCATATTGCTTCTTGCTGCGATGATTGACTACACTGTCAAGTTTACTCCGTATGTGGAACTTGAAAATGAAGACAGACAAATCATTAGAGAACATCCATTAATTATGTAGAAGGAAATGCGTATATGGCCTGTGCCATCAACTTTGGCTCGGCTCTTCTGCCGTGTGGCTGAACGCCATTTGAATAGTAAGCACAACCAAAGGGAGATGAATGTGAGCATGTCAAAGTCTACTCCGCCCCACGACTTCACGAAACCCCATTTCTAGCGCCAGCCTTGGGATCCAAAACAGACTGGTAAGGCTTAGACCAGACTATTTTCTGAGGGGATCGGGAAGTAACGATAACGAGGTCCCTGATGTTACAACGGCTCTTGGGTTATCCGGTACTAAATGGGAACTTTGGTAAGCGGCGAGTGAAACGCCATCACATCGCGTTGTTATTTCTCGATCATGCAAGACAGGGATGCTTTCTTTACATTTTGGGCGGTCTTGTCTTGTCACGATGGCGGAGTAAAGTTGCAACAGTATTTACATCTGTTAGTCTTGTAGTGGTCATCATTTGGGTTGTAGCAGTTGGGTCTATGAGCATGAAGGATGTCAGCACTTGGATTGAGTCAAAAGTTAGAACCAAAAGGTATTGAAGTCAATCATGTTTTGTGTGTCTAATGTAACTCTAAGATGTTGAAAATCCCTTCCAGTTTCGACTGCCTCCATCCATTTTGAGTCGAAACTTTATCGATATTTTATAACGAGTTGATGCTTAAGTTACACGTGCTTGAAAAACTGCAAGTCTGTCATTTAACCATGATCATAGTCAACGGTATCGATATATGCAGGCTACAGAACGTTCTGCTGGAGTTTAAAGTGTGAGCCGTCCGTTCACCTTTTAGTTTATTAGAGTGAGTCCATTCTATCCATAACGGCCAGGGTCAAGACTGAGAGCCTTCTCAACCTACATCACAAGTTGGATTTTGTATTATATATAAAGATATCTCATTTGAATGCTGATATTGATTACCAAAATATGGATATAGGGTAATGGCTCTGTGATTGATAGGCTGGGAATCCCCACCGAGTTGCAGGAATTTGCCTGATATTTCATACATGTGGTCTTTCGAGTATAAGACATTATATTATAAGTACGCTTTAGTCTGTACTCATAGAATATTGGTAGGAAATGCCATTCACTTGCTAGACTTAGTCTGTGCTCTTAAATTCATTGTCTAAATTGCCTCCAGTGAAGTAATTAAATTCACAAATATTGATAAAGTCATTGTGTGTAGTCATGCACACGACATTTCGATATCTCTCACAACGTTACACTTCATATGATATTCGTTTCTTAAACTTGGAGTGAACATCAAGCCCATTTAACTCATTTGTGCATCCCCAACCAACATGAAGTAGTAGTTGACTGTTGGTACCATCCTTACATTTATACCATGCATGTGCCTGTATAAACTGCAAACACCATTTGACAGACACAACCAACATCTGAATCGATGAAACATGCCCCCCACCACATCCCTGAAGCCTGGCGCTTATGAGCGTCTCCAGATGAGTTGGGCGCTTAGAGCAATGTCAAGCATTCTTATGAAATCTTGTCAGCTCATGTAGTTTTATCAATTGAGATGATTTCAGTAAAAAATTCAATATCTATTTCCTTGCTTTGAATATGCTGTCCTCGTTACGACGGGTCTTTCGCACCAAGTCCGGCCTCGAATCCAAGACTGCAGAGAGTCCAGCTTCCGAGCCATCGCCGAACCCTCTAAATAGAAAGCGAACCACGTATCTTTATTCCGGTATACATGTATTGCATAGCTCTGATTATGATGATGTTGAGTAGGTATTTGCTGTTTTAAAGTGCTGCTTAACTACCTATCTAACTGGATCCTTGTAGTGTCGTATTTGTTCACGGACTCAAAGGAGATTGTTTCAAGACTTGGAAAGCTGGAAGTGCCACTGAGCCATGGCCCAAAACTCTCCTTCCGCTTGAACTGGGAACTGCTCGAGTTCTGACTTACTCTTATGATTCGACCGTTACCGGTAAAGAAGATGTTCCATCCCAGAACCGAATCTCAAATCATGCACAAAATCTATTAGCGGCTCTTGCTACACTTCGACAAAATGATAATACGGTGAGAAGTCGAATGTCTCTTCCTGTTTTATGCCCTTTACTGACAAGTTTAGAGTGAACGTCCTATCGTTTTTGTCTGTCATAGTCTCGGCGGGCTTGTGTGCCAAGATGTAAAGATTCTCTCCTGGGAGGTCTTTTAGACAGCGCAACTGACATGAATAGGCACTTGTCATGGCACATGAACGATCTCAGCAACACCTTCAAGACATAGTTAATTTCACACGAGGTGTCTTATTTCTCGGGACACCGCACCGCGGGTCGAGCCTTGCCAAGATAGGAGAGCTAGTATCGCGCTCTTACGGAATGATCAAAGAAACGAATTCTGACATTGTGAAAGTTCTCACACAAGACTCTGAAGTACTAGCTCGTATTCAAGACGGCTTTCTATCACTTATTAGGACGCGAAGCAAAGATGAAGCAAGCATGATTGATATTACTTGTTTCTACGAAGAATTGCCCACCAAGAGACTTGGACTTATCGTCCCAAAACACTCTGCTATACTTCCTGGCTACGCTGCTATAGCTATACATAGAAACCATGCGGAGATGACAAAGTTTGCCAGCTTCGATGAGCCCGGTTTTAAACACATCTCTGGTGAGCTGAAGCGTTGGATGAAAAGGATTCAGCAAACCCCAAGGAAGCACCAAAAGCAGGCCATCACGCATTGTAAGTCGAAAGGACTAGCCTAGTACCACACTGCTAATTCTCTCTAGGCTTTATTCCTCATACGTATAACGCAGATTTTATTGGACGGTCTGAGATTCTCGAACTGTTAAAAAGTCAACTCGGTTGCCCAGATACTGCATCACAGAATAGAGGACATCGAAGAGCTGCACTCTATGGTCTTGGGGGAGTCGGGTATGTATGTTGACTTCTTATAAGTCAAAGTACTGACTTTAGACAGAAAAACTCAAATTGCCATTACTTACTCATATTGGTTACAAGAAGTCTCCAAAGATACGTCAATCTTTTGGATTCATGCTAGTAGTACAGAACGATTTTCTGAGGCCTATGCCAACATTGCAAAACAATGCAATGTTCCCGGCCACCAAGATTCGCAGTTTGATGCTCTAACGTCAGTCAGGGATTGGCTGGAGAGTGAAGAGAGCGGAAAATGGATGATAGTCATCGATAACGCCGACGACATGCAGCTCTTTGCTCCACAGACGGAAGAGACGACTGATAATCGCTGCTTGAGCCAGTTCATACCCGATTGCGCACACGGCACTATCCTAATCACTACCAGGAATATGCAAGTGGGCTCAAGACTTACAAAGGGAAAACGTCCGATCGAAGTGGGCAAGATGGACGAACACGAATCAACCCAGCTTTTGCGGCGAGGGCTGCAACAAGGAGACGAAACATTAGGAGATTTACTACAACTTTCATCTCGTTTGGAGTTTCTCCCTCTTGCGCTGGTCCAAGCTGCTGCATTCATACAAGAAAACTGCATCGCAGTCAGTGAATATCTCGAACTCCTCGACGGGAGCGAGAATGATGTCGTGGAGCTACTGAGCGAAGAGTTTGAAGTCAGGGGGAGAGACTCGGATACCCCTCGCGCCGTCGCTCAGACTTGGATGCTCTCTTTTCAACAGATCAAGCGGCAATATCCGTTCGCCGGTGAACTTCTGTCCTTGATGAGTTGGTTTGATCGCCAGGCAATACCTTTAGAGTTTCTCGAGTTTTACGGCGAAGAAAGAAAACGTGCTGAATCGAACGTCAAGATGCAACTTGTGAAAGCTTTAGGGGTCCTCAAGTCATTCTGCTTCGTTCGGGCTGAACGAGGTGGCGATTACAACATGCACCGTCTCATTCAGCTGGTTACAAGAACATGGCTGACGCGAGAGGGCACCGTAACTGTGTTTACAAAGGAAGCTTTACTGGCCGTGTCTGAATTCTACCCTTACGGTACTTTTGAAGATATAGCGACCTGCACGGCGTATCTTGCCCACGCGACTTCAGTCCTACGAGCGCAAAAGGTCGAGTCGGGAGAAGATAGACTCCTCAGGGCTTCGATGCTGCACAGACTTGGAGGATTCTACTTATATCAGGGTCGGTATGCCGAAGCAGAGAAACTCCAAGAAGAATCAGTTGTCATACGCACGAGTTTGCTGGGGGAGGACCACGCTGAGACTCTATCCGTTATGTCTGATCTTGCAACTACTCTTTGTGATCAAGGCCGACTGGACGAGGCCGAGGCGTTGGAGGTTCGCATAATGGAGACATGGAAGCGCACTCGTGGAGACGAGCATCACCAAACCATGGATGCCATGAGTAACTTGGCTGTCACAATGAGCAGTCAAGGTCGTCCAGATGAAGCAGAAGTCCTAAATCGGCATGTAATGGAGGTGCGGAAACGTATTCTTGGCGAAGAACACCTTGATACACTGATTAGTATGAACAACCTATCAAAGACGATGGCCGACCAAGGACGACTCGAAGAAGCAGCAAAAATACACAGGCACGTTATGGAGGTCCAGAAGAGGATTTGGGGATCTGAGCATCCTGATACCCTGCTAAGCATAGGTAACCTTGCACGGTCATTGTTCTCTCAAGGGGATCTTGGCGAGGCGGAGGAATTACAGAAGGAAGTTATGGATATGAGGAAAAGAACACTGGGGGAAGACCACCCGATGACGCTCTTAAGTATGCAAAGTCTTGCTGATACATGGAGGTACATGGGCGAGTTGTGTGATCCGGATATGCCTATCAGAATCGAGGTGATCGGCGATGCTCTGGCTTTGTATAAAGAATGCGGTCGTCTACGTGAACAGGTTCTTGGGCCTGGACATGCAGAAACGAAAGAGACTTACAATAGCTTGGTCGAGTGTCAGGAATTACTCGACCGCGCCATAAAGGAGCTGAATGTTATTTCCACAGAGGCAAACAGCAACGTGTTATTGTAGCTGTTTGGTAGATGGGGATACTTCTGACTGGCCTCTATCTAGGTAATTACTGAGCTATAACGACAAGAACTTACATAGTAACCAATTCAGTTGATCCCTCAAAAACAGAAGCACGGCAACTCTCTACTTGAATTCATCTAGCACAGTACTTTTCTGATAGAAAGAAGTGAAGCAAAAGGGCAAAAAACATACAACAGCGGGGATTCGCTGGTCGTCACCGACCCAACTACTAATCCGCCGGTTAGTGGCTTGACTATGGGAGAGCGGACGGGATCCCGTATTTTCCACTACCTTTGGTCGTATGTACTATACATACTGTTAGAAAGTTATATATAGGTATCTTGAACTTCCTCTACTTCTGTCTCTGCTAGCCACTTCACGGAGAATTGCTAATTAAGATTTTGAACCCCAGGCAAGTTTCAACCACAGCTAGAACTTTATCTTTAGAGGCCAGAGTTTTATAAAGGCATACTCAACAAAACTACACTTTCAATCACACAAAGTTGACTTTAAACCTTGTACAGCATTAAACCGAGCTCAACAAGGCGTCTTCGTACAGTATGCGACACAGTGTCAATATATCAAAATATACTGTGACTTTCTGTATGTATAAATTGCATCTAAATCTCCCCCTCTACTTCTCTCTTTCTATATCGGAATGCGGATGTAGTATACAGTTACTGACCTATGATAAGCACTTGGCATTAGAGAGAAAGTTCAACTTCTACACTTGAACATGATATATCCGTGAACTGAGGTCATAGAATATTTTGGTCTTTTTAGCCAAATTGGCAAGTGCCAATAACTCACTGGTTGTGTTATCGTCAATAACATATCGAAGCCAGCCAGCGTTTTCCAGCCAGACAGGAACACAAGCAGATCATCCAGTTTCTCAGTGAGGCTAATGACAAAGAACTTAGCTCTTTTGCTTCTCGATCTAGGCGCTCACAATCACATTTACACATTCGTATAAACAGCTGTCTACCAGGTCACATCAAGGGCAGCGGCAAGAGTCAAGGCAGCTTTAAAGCCTTCAGGGCCATCGCTGATCGGCCGCCTCAAGGCATCCACCTGCCTCAAGGCAAAGTAATTAACGGGGCTAACAGAGAAAATAAAGGATTAGAACATTGCAGGAAGTTTAAAAGGAATCGTGGTTAGACAGCAGCGTTGGTAGCCTTATAGAAAAGTTAGTCTAGCAAAGGTTTTATTAAGGAGATTAATGAACTAGGCTCAGGTCAATTTCAACTCAGCAGATTACTTATGAACGTCTTATACATAGATAGAAACGATTCGTGGTGGCGCGTGTAGTATCTCAAATGGTCAGTTGCGACAGAAAAGACACACCATTCATCTACTCATTAAGTAATAAAACGGTAAAGTCCGTCATCCAAATTCTCAAATACAAATTTATTTCAATACCTCCAATATACAGAGAAAGATATAATTGTACAAAGTTCACTATCCTAATATCCACAAGATACTAGACAAGCAGGTAGATAGGTCCTCACTTTTCTAAACTCCGGTATATATAAACTAAGTACCAAATCTTTTCCCCCCATTATATCTTAACGCATCCTCTGAAGAGTATTGTCGTTATTACTAGCAACGGCACGCCTTTCTATTAGCTAAAGCTTTACTCACTCATTTCCAAACACGATAGTCTATATCTCCATTTTCGGAGACATAGGTGGCGGAAAATAGTCACCCTCAAACAGAAGATAAAACCTAGACGGGATCCCGAGTTTTCTAATAGGTATGGTCGTATGTACAAGAAAGTCCTTTAAAGGATATTATAAGTGTAGGTGACCAAAAGACAGTTAGACGTTCTGTTGTAGCAATGAACACAACGTTCCCGGAAGAAAGACACAGGACACCGTAAGTATCACAGCTCAGTCGAAAGAGTTTCTCATAAGTTGACTGTCATTACTCTGTAGAAGTGTCATACTGCTCTATGCTTGCAGCATCCTAAGCTGATACTTTGTCTTGCTCTTCGACGGTCTAGATTACCCTGGTGATGATATTGGAACTGGGCTCATATTCCAACTTGTGAATCTTCGCGACCCGCTAATGCAGCTGGGCGTTTTTTTTATAACCATGATGCTTGTATTGGGTCAAAAATATCACGATCAGCGATGAAGGGGATCATCTCGTCGTCGTGAGAGGCTCATGGTAACAGCACACCAACAACAAGACTTCAATAAGGCCTAAATGGCTTTAATATACCTCGGTCATCCTAAAATATGAAATGTGTTTGGTCCAGAGCTAACTAGATCTCCGTTCTCGGAAAGTTTAAACTCAAGGGTCTTTTGCACAGCGGCTGGATATAACCAAAGTTCCATTGAACACTCACCTGTGTAAATTGAGGTGGCCGAGCTGAAAGCTTCTTCCACTATCGCCCTTGAGCTAAATCATACTGTGCCTGCTAAACGTTGACGATGAATCCAATGCTCCACACCAGAGGTAATGTTACTGTGATACGTGTGTTTGGGTACATGCCAACGACAAGCCTCACTAATAAAACATGATTTTGAAGTCATCAATATTGTTCTGGTTCGAGTTCACGTGTGATTGCTAATTGTGCTGAGTTTCTCTAGAACTCTGAGCAACCAATACCAGCTTGAACCGAATATTTGCCTTGACTTTATGCGTTTGGGTTGAGGCTTACCTCGAGCTAATGCAGAAGCGCGATGGAGGCATGCATGAATATGCGCATTGTCTGGTCGATACAATGGGCAGTCAGGTTTGTTTCATGATCCAGGTAGTACAGAAAGCAGGGTGGGCCAGTGTCGATAATCCTTGGCATGTGGTCGAGCCTCAATTATGTCACTGCTTCCAGGGTAAGGTCGCGAGTATCATCCGAATATGCAACAGCGATAAACAGCCCTAGAAGTTGTAGCTGTGTGTTGAATATTGGAACTTAGGCCGACGGGGATCAGTACTAGATCCCGAAGCCACATCTAAGGCTTGAGTTAATGCTAGTTCAAGGTGGTCTAGAAGGATGGCTTGTCATGTTCAAAGTCGCGAGTTGTTTGGTGTCATTGTATGGATAAACGGTGCGTGCCCTAGACCCTGCTCAGCATCCCCCACGCCATGGCGTTCTAATTATGGTTCATTGAGTAGCCTCACTTATTCGGAAAGTCTTCTGCTTCCTCATTTATTGTCAAAAAAGAGACGTAAGGTACAGTACAATCTGTAGGCTACAGGAACCAACATTAGGAACTACAAGGGTTTTCTTCCGATCAGGTTAGGTTGTCGGCGCCTCTTGCTTCTAGTGCAACGACCGACTTGAAACTTAACGTCTTAGTGGCTCGTCTGTATAGTAGCATCCGAATAAATGGAGGACGACCCTGAAGACTTAGTTAATGAAACTCTCCTCTTTGCTAGGTCTTTAGGGAGAGATCGAATGCCCTGACCAGAAATGAGGTTACTATCTATCGCCTGATATGTTCTCTCACCGGAGTTTGCGGGTAATTTAAGGACACCGAGTTACCGAAGGTGAGAGACATTTGTAAGATGGATAAAGCCAAGCTCACTAGAGCTAACGTTATCGAGACCAAGGATCTCGCCCCAGGCCAGCCAGACCTTCTGACCCCTTCTAAGCCACAAGGCGAGGCGCTGGAAGAGCTAGGCTAAGGCTAAAGAACACATACCGAGGTGAGCTTAGCTGTCTGTACCTAGGCTTTGGTTATTATTGTACCTGTGTATAGAGATACTGGTAAAGGCAGGCAGTCCTTGGGGCGTCAGAGACGATATCGATTCAATGTAATTGGACTAGACTCTCAAGGTAATTTCTTCTTCACCCTAAAGTTTAAAGACCACCTTTCCCGAATTTACCCAGGCAGGCAGTGACAGTGAAGAGGTAATTAACGGGAGTAAAGGACGGGAAAGAGGGAGAGTCCATGCGGCCAATGCCGACGGGATCTTATTAATAATGCCTCAGGCAGAAAGCTCCGACGCAGCCCCCATTCCCATAGCCATGGCCCATTCCCATTTCCAATCCAATTCCCAAATAAGTCCAAGTCCAAGACCAAGACCAGGACTAGGACCCAGACTCAAAGACCCATAGTCCGACCCAGTCAATACAAGGTCTCAAGGCCAGCGTCATTCCTCTGAGGCTCCGGCGTCTTCTTTCCTCCCTTTTTTTTTTTCTTATCAATAGTGTTGCTGCTGTTTCTTCTTCAGCAGCTTCATCCGCCCCATCTCAAAGTCAATCCCGACTTTAAATATTCCATCCCGTTGAACGATTCCACGTTAGCGCGACTTCATTGCGCAACGACTCCTCCGCACGTCGATCTTCTCTTCGCCTTGACATCACACCAGCGCCCTTCTTTCGTCTCCCAGCCGCTTACTCCATCGAATATGGAAGCGAATCTCTAATCGAAAACACACCAAGTCTGTTTCCGTCTGCACCTATCTCGCCGTTTTCAACAAAGCTACCGCCGCTATGCCTTCTCAAAAGAACTCCAACGGCACCGGCCAGGTCAGCCACCGTCTGCGCAATTTCTTCCGCATGAACACTGGAGGTAGTACTGGCAGTGCTTCTAGCGACAAGGAGAAGGACAAGGACAAAGAGAAGAACTCGGTTGCTACCACCCCCGATCCCTCGAAACCTCGTCACACAAAGTTCTTTAGTAATACAGTTGGCCGCCTGCGCGCACACACCGTGGCAAGCGAGGGCAACCAGCTGGAAGAAGCCATGAGTCCTACGGCTCACGCCAACCCTTATTTCGCCCACCAAGGTCAACCAGGACTGCGTCACCATAATTCCGACTCTGTCCCTCCGAGCCCCCCGGATACGCCAAGTCTCAAAATCCATGGTCCAGATGGCACTACTGCAACCGATCAAACTACCAGCGAAACCAAGGAGGAGCTTGCCCGGAGACTTAGAAGAGTCGCCAGCGCACCCAATGCTCAAGGCTTGTTTTCCAAGAACGACCCCAACAACGAGCGTCCCGCGACTGCCGAGCTTGGCAAAGATCCCCTTCTTACAAGTTCTGGCGCGCTTGGCCTTATAGAGCCGACCAAAACTCCACAGGCCGAGGAGATGCCTAACCATGCCAACCCGGAAGACATTCTGGCTGCTTTGCCAGCTCCTAATATGTCAATGGCCTTCCGCCGAACGTATAGTTCCAATTCGATCAAGGTCCGAAACGTTGAAGTTAGCCCTTCTAGCTTCGACAAGATAAAGCTTATTGGGAAGGGAGACGTTGGTAAGGTCTATCTTGTTAGGGAGAAGAAGAGCAGCAGGCTTTATGCCATGAAGAGTATGTCAACGGTCCAAATCCATGCATGCGACCACACCTAACTGTTTGCAGTACTGAGCAAGAAGGAGATGATCAAGCGGAACAAGATCAAGCGAGCTCTCGCAGAGCAAGAAATCCTCGCAACAAGTAACCATCCCTTCATTGTTACTTTATATCACTCTTTCCAGTCTGAGGACTACCTTTACCTGTGTATGGAGTACTGCAGTGGCGGCGAGTTCTTCCGCGCTCTTCAAACACGACCTGGGAAATGCATCCCTGAGGAGGATGCCCGATTCTACGCCGCCGAAGTGACAGCAGCGTTGGAGTACCTGCATCTTATGGGATTTATTTACCGTGATCTGAAACCAGAGAGTACGTCAAGATATCGTGCTTACAAATCCACCGCTGACCATTTCGACAGACATTCTGCTTCATCAATCGGGCCACATCATGCTCTCAGACTTTGATTTGTCCAAGCAGTCAGACCCCGGTGGCAAGCCGACTATGATTGTTGGCAAGAATGGAGCTCGCACAGATGCCTTACCGACCATCGACACACGTTCATGTATTGCCAACTTCCGAACCAATTCTTTTGTAGGCACAGAAGAGTACATTGCACCGGAAGTGATTAAGGGTAGTGGCCATACAAGCGCAGTGGACTGGTGGACGCTTGGCATTCTCATTTACGAAATGCTTTACGGCACAACCCCTTTCAAAGGCAAGAACCGTAACGCAACTTTCGCAAACATCTTGAGGGAGGATATTCCATTCCCTGACCATGCTGGTGCGCCACAGATCTCCAAGTAAGTAATCTGCAAATGGGTCAACTTGCACTATTTTCTAACTAAGCCACAGCCTTTGCAAGTCTTTGATAAGGAAACTACTCATCAAAGACGAGAACCGACGACTTGGTGCCCGAGCAGGTGCATCAGACATCAAGGCGCATCCGTTCTTTAGAACGACACAATGGGCCCTGATTCGACACATGAAGCCACCGATTGTCCCCCATGCCGGACGAGGAGTTGATACTGTCAACTTCCGAAACGTGAAGGAGAGCGAGAGTGTTGACCTTTCAGGATCAAGGGCGATGAACCTGAAGGGAGTGCCTTTGGACAGTGGACTGGCTACTCCTGGCGGTGAAATCGCCGATCCATTCCTTGAGTTTAACAGTGTAACCTTACATCATGATGGTGATGACGACCACCACCGCTGATTTTGAAATACCGACTTCAAGCTTTTAGGAAGTTCGGGATACTGGTTGACCTCGATCATTAATTGGACATGTCGTCGTACGTATACGCATGGGTTTACGATCTGGAATTCTTGCACTGGGGCGTCTATTCTTTTTGCTTTTTCACATCACTCCACACACTTGACACTCCTTAGGATGGTTGCTGCTTAGAAGGAGGGGAAGAAAAAATCATGAAAGTAAGAGGAGACAGATAAGATGGAGCGCGAGAAAGTGAAGCGGAAGCATTTGGAGAGTCAAAGAGACAAAACAGGAAGTCTCAACATCCTATGATTGTCGCTGTCAAAATGGCGTCTGGTCTGGCGTTTAGGGAAGAGTGGGAAAGAGCCATTTTATGTAAAGTTACCGTTCAATAAAGATGAAGAGCCATGCACGAACGAGGGCTATTTTACATAAACAGTACCGGCGGGATATTTTTGATGTGAGAACTTACTAGATAACAAATCAATCTGTATGTCACTGGCGTGCCATGGAATCCTAAAACGCAATAAAAGACCCATGAGATAAAGATTTTGTCAAATGGCTACCACAGACTATTTATGTAATTCCATTTTGCAGGTGGATATGTCGCGTGGTAAGGTTCCTTTATCGTCTGGGTCATCTGGGCTTTAGAAGTTGGCACATGACCTTACAGACACTTGCTTATGGAGGCGCAAGGGAGCATCTGCCTAGTTGAGACATTTCAGGACCCTTAGAATTCTTGAGGTAAAAGAACATCTGCCTGAGAATTATGGAGAAATTATGCTCTGAGAAGTTCTCTCATGACGTGAATTATGCTCATGGGATCTTGGGGAGAACGGTGGCCAAAGATTAAAAAGAGTGAGACTCCCCTGTTGGAGTTAAGTCGGTCTCAGTAGGAAAATTATTGACAGATCCATTGACTAGCCTCGTTTATTATATATAACTCGTCTTGGCAATTCGAAAATAATTAAGACAGAACAAGAACCAAGATGTCACGATACCCTCCGGCTCCGGAGCCCCGACACCGGACGACTCGACGGCGATCCTCCGAACGAGGGATTTCTGGTGCCGATAGACCATATATTCTAGAATGGAATGCTCAAACTTGTCGACAGAAGGATATCTTTACAGTGGAGGAGCTCCAAGAAGAGATGAGTCTTGTGAAGAGGCCGGGTTGGAAAAGAATCGCCCTTGTGAGAGGTGAATGCGATATAGGCGTCTTGCTTGGCATGGAGCTGGATAAGAAAAGAGGAGGATGGGTTTGGGAGTTTCCGGAGACGGAAACAAGGAGGAGGAAAACGGAAGAGGGCGAGAATGAGATCAAAGAGAAGGATGATGATAGTGATTCCGACCAAGACGAGGGGATCAGGATCTGTCGTGCATCACTCATGACTAAGGAAAGACTTCCTATTCTACTACTCGATGGCCTTCCGTTTCGAATATCATCACGGCCTTATCGACCTTCCAGGATACCTAGCACCACGATTCCAGACAGAAGTAAACAGAGGAAACGCCCCCCAAAACGATCCGAGTTGGAAGACTCCCTCTGGCAAGCACTAGTTGACATTCGACCCATAGAAGACCTCGTGGCAGAGCTCATTTATGACATGTGGCTTCAAAAACTCGACTCCTTACCCCCTCTAGGATCCAACTCAGTAGACCTTCAATGGACCATCGCACGTGCATTGGAAACAAATGCGGACACCACAAGAAGCATGGAGCGGCAGGGCGACTTTTGCAGCATCACGTCTAGTGACTGGGCAAATCTTTCCGAGCGTCTCCAAAGACGCATACAAATTTCTGTCACAGTGGCTCTTCAAGCACATGCTCAGCAAGCGCAAGACGAACCCAAGGATGCGAACACGCGGAGTCTCGATCGTATAGCGTATCTTGGTGGTCTTTTGCTTCCACTGACGGTCGTATCCGGAATCTTGTCCATCGGAAGCCCCTATGGTCCTGAAGGATCTTCATTTTGGGTATTCTGGCTGGCATCGGGTCTGTGTTCTATCCTTGCACTCCTTGTCATTTACGCCGATCATCTCCGAACATTAGATGTGTGGATGGAAGTAGCGGCGAGCGAGATTCTGGACTTGGATCATAATAAACGATTCCAAGCAAACCGAACACCGCGAAGGTGGGAACACCACAGCAGCGGAGATCCAGAACGTGGAGAGGCCAAGTTGACGACTGCATCGGATGGAGGGATATACGTGGTGCAGCATCGGGGTGACGGGACGAGAGGTAGGACGTGGAGGAAGAGAGAATTAGGGTGGGTTGGGGCGATGAAGAAGATGAGTGGATGGTATGCGTGGAGGGGAAGCCCGGGGTTGGAGTTTACAATGCCTGGTTGGGAGAAGAAGGTGAAGCATTTGGTGTGGTGATTGATATGATTTGGGATAGAGAATGGACTATAAACACATAGGCATATCCGTATATATAACAGGCCATTACACCAAAGAAGGGGTCGTCTTGAATTGGCGTTTTGAATTTGTGTAGGAAATCATACCCTGCCTTCGTATTAAAAAAAGATATCCAGCTTCATAGCATTCGAACCTCCGGTAGATCCTCAATTCGTACACGCACGCACGCAACCACGCCATGCTTCATTCCATTGACTAAAACTTACACGCGATCCACGCTGGAACGACGCCCGCCAAGACCAATCTTCTCTTTGCCGTCCATCCAGGGCCGCAGGCACTCTGGCACAGCGACAGTCTTTGCATCCTCATCCCATCCGTTCTCCAACAGAGCTGCTATAACACGGGGAACAGCCAGGGCAGTGCCGTTGGTGGTCCAGGGGAAGGCGAGCTTTCCATCGACACGAGATCTTGTGCCGAGACGGCGAGTCTGGTAGTCAGTACACATGCTAGCTGATGTGACTTCACCCCAGTTATCGCGACGGCTGGGAAAGAAGGCTTCCATGTCGATCTTACGAGTTGCTGAGGCGCCGAGGTCGTGAGAAGGCATGGAGAGGACACGGCAATAGAGGCCAAGCGAGGACAGAATCTCGGTCTGCATGTCGAGCATCTCATCAAAGATATCCTGAGCGGCGGCTTCATCTGGTGCTGTCCAAGCGAACATCTCGACCTTGGTAAACTCGTGCACGCGGTACAGGCCCTTGGTATCAGCGCCGCGAGCACCTGCTTCAGCGCGGTAGCAACGGGAGACGGCAACACGCTTGAGAGGGAGATCTTCGGGGTCGATGGTGGTGTTGGCCTTCATTCCTGCAAGGGCGATTTCCGAGGTTCCGGTAAGACACATCTCGGGCACGCCACGCTCAGCGTCCTCAGTAGACTGAGCGATGGTGTAGACCTGTTGCTCTCCGTTTAGATCACGGGGCTGGAATCCACAGGCAGCACCGATGTGGCTGTATACCATACTGGGAGGCGATACCTGTGTCCAGCCATGACGGGTCGCTGTCGCAAGAGCGAATTGAATCAAAGCCTGCTCAAGTTGAGCGGCTTCACCAAGAAGATAATACCAGCCCCATCCGGAGGCAGTAGCAGCCCCAGCAAAATCGAAAAGTCCAAGCTCAGAGCCAATGTGAACATGAGAGCGCCAGATCTTGTCTTCAGGAGATTCTGTGAAAGTGGGCGGATCGTTGATATAGCTCATGACCTCAAACTCACTTCCCTTGGGGGTATCCGGATGAGTGAGATTGGGCAACTCTAGCGCAAGCTCCTCCATCTGCGTGACCGCTTGCGATTCGCCCTTCTCAATCGTGGAAAGATCCTGCTTAAGCTGCCGCGCCTCGTCCTGGATCTGCTCGCGGGTCAATTGGCGCACTTCCTTGAGATCCTCATCGCCGCTACTGGTGGCCGGGTTCGCGAGCTGACGTCTCAACAGATTTGATCGCTCACGCAGCGCGCGGCCTTGTCGCTGAAGATCCTGCCATCTTGCGTGCAACTCTAGAATTTTAGCTGGATTTTGCGCTTGCTTGCGATAGTTGCGCTCTACGCATGTTTGCTGATAAAGTTCTGCATGTTGGCGAATGTGCTTGATATCGACGATGGGTTTTGGGGCCGATGGTGGTCGCTTGGCATCTGCAAAGCCGCGAGTCAATGCTGGATGAGCCCTCAGTAGTCTCGGCTGCACGTTGCGACACCTTAGGCGCAGTAATGTACTGTTCATGGTGGCTGCTGCTGAGTTGTGAGTGAGCAGCTTATATAAATCATGACTGAGGTACCGGAAGCTGATCAGCGAGTTTGGGGGCTTAACAGTGGAGAGCTTGCTTAATGCAATTACCCGAGCGGCTGCGGATCGTCAATAAGTGTTGGACCATCATCAGATTGTACCTGGAACATATTCATTCTTGGCAAAAGAGCAGATTTGGCAATCATGCCAATTGGTCTTGCTAGTTACTTTGTTTGTTTGGGTATAATAATGGAGTAGTTGTAAGCTTTGACTGTGTTTGTCCTGGGCCCTGATCATCCATCCACACAAGTTTCCACTACCTGCATCGATCAGATCAATATATTCTCATTCATGTCATGATAACCCTTATCTCACATCCCCTAGATCAAAAGTCTCTCATATAGACCCCCAGACACCCAACGTCCAGTTGCCGTAACCCCCTCGGCCATAACCTCCAGCCTGCATGCTCTGTCTCTGTTGTACCTTATAATCAACGTCACTAGGCCGAGAAGCTCCGCTGGCACCGTGCTGCAACCAAGCATCCCTATCGATTACTGCCATTGCGGGTACTTTGAGTTGACAAAGTAAGCTTCCACCGATCCATGGTCCAAGGGTATGCACCACACGTATTTGGCCCTTGACCTGCTGGACTGTCTCTCGTTGTCGTGCAACCTTTGCCTCAATTGGATCGTGCTCATGCTTCGTATCAGCTGCACTCTTGGGAGATTTAACCCCCTCATCTTCGGCTTGTGATAAGGGTGGCGATCCCTCTGTTGGAGATGTGGCACTTGATTGTCGATGGAGTCTAGTAGTGTTCCTATGTTTGTCCACGACTTTCCCAAATACTGGCTCCCATCCTCTTTTCTTCACGATAGCCGTTAGGTCATCGATCACTCTTTGCTTGATGCCCAAAATATTAGAGCAACCCCCAATGAACATAATTCGTGACATGCAAATAGCTCGTACGTCAAGGGGTAACTGTAAAAGATGCTTGTACAACAGCAGGTGCAATGGTAGTTCATCATCGTCGAATGTTGCTCGGTCTGCTGCAGGGTCGAAAAAGGTGTCATCACAAATCTCAGCAAGTTTCTCAAATGGGAGATCCACTGTCAATGGACGAGACCCTGTGTTGATGGGTATTTGGACAACTCCAGTCGGACCACCAGCTGCTGCCGACTCGGCTTCAATTTCTTCTTGCTCATCCACGGTTTCCAGCTGCGTTGACTGCCGTTGAGATAAACGGAACTCTGATGGCTTGCACCACATCAGGCGACACATGATATCTTCGCATTCTTTGAAACCGATGGCTCTCTTCTTGGTGGCATCGTGCTCTCCTGGTATTAAACCCTCCATGGTTGAATAGACTGAATCAAGAAGGGCTCTGCCACCTCGAACTGTGCGGGTAGTCTTGACCTCCCGATACTCATAGATGCTGGTGACCACAGTTTCTGCCCAACCCATATCAACAACTATAGCAGATCGGACACCTGCTGAGATAGCCGACATTGTGGGGGTTGACATTAGTGACACGGTTGGTGACTGAAATCTGTTGAACATGATATCAAGAGTGGCTGTCAATAGCGGAATTGGTACTCCAGAATCCAAAACTAGGCCAATCCTTCTTGGTCGAGAGTCGATGAGTAGATATCTTTTTATCGTATAAGTACGTATTCATTTGTTCGGTTCTTTTAATGACTTACCTTGAGAAAGCATCATGCAGCACACGCCCCAACTTATCCTGGAATAGGCCGAGCTCAATATCTCTCAAGTCATATCGCCAGAACTCATGGTCTTTTGACCATTGCAGTCCAGCTGCCCGATTTGGTTGCTGCCAGCCTCTAAAATCTCCAGCTCGCCGCTGATCTTCCGGGCTGCACTGAAGGGTTGCCTTTGGAGATGTATCACCCGCAAAACCGACTCTGATGTGCCGTGAGCCTATCTCAACAATGATAAACTCGTCATCTGCACGAATGGCTGATGGTGAGCCGTAGCTTGGTACAACAGAAGAGCGGTTTGGCGTGTGTGGAGTAGAGGGGCCTGGCCCCTGAGAAGGACCTCCACGGATACTAGCGACGCTTCTGTGAGCGAGCGTAGTAGGTCCTGCGCTCGAGGCCATGGTTGACGAGGTCAATTTGTTTGATTGTTCCTCTTATAATTTTTGGTCTTTGACTGTCGATGCGTTGGTGACGAGATGCTGGTGCCCCGGTCTAGGCGCAACCGTGCAACCTGACGCTGGTTGGTTGATGGATCTTTAAAAGTCGGCGTCTATAGCGCCGATCTACCGCCTAAAAACATGTCGATTTGGTAACCGCAGCGACGTGGGGCCATCCATGATCGTGAACTTCAACCTACATCATCGACTATTAATCTGAAGGGGCAGACCGAGATATCTTTGTGGGATTTTTGAGGTCGATATGGGTATCAAGGGGTGAGATATTAAGAGCCTGCACTACAGCAATCTTTTCTAATTCTTTCAGGATTCATCAGGAGATTGGTGGAGGCGAACGAATCGCCCTTCTTAAACTTGCTGCACAGTCTCTTGAACAGCAGGGGCGGCCTTTGCGAATTGCCATTGACGTTGCGATATGGCAATTTCAAAATCAGGCAGCTCAAGGTACGTATCTGGAATTCTTCAGACTCTGGATACATGTAATCTTATAACAAACATCAGGTGGCACCAATCCTGAAATCCGAACCTTGTTCTACCGTCTTGCTCGCCTCCTATCATGCCCGGTCGAACCTATCTTCGTATTCGACGGTCCTTATAAACCCTCGGTCAAGCGAAACAAGCAATCCAGCCGTGGAAGTTCCTTTGCCAATGCACAAGCAAAACGTTTAATTCGATTATTTGGCTGCAACATTCACGATGCGCCAGGAGAAGCAGAGGCAGAGTGTGCTCTGCTACAACAACATGGAATCGTCGATATGGTTCTAACCGAGGATGTCGATGCCTTGATGTTTGGATGCACAAAGGTGTTGCGGAAATGGTCACCAGAATCGAAACGATCAACGGACCCAACACATGTGTCGCTTCTTGATGCGAAAAACTTGGAGCTTGGAGCGCAAGGTCTCGATCGGGAAGGCATGGTTCTCGTCGCTTTGATGAGTGGTGGTGACTATAATCCTGATGGAGTCCCCGGGTGTGGGATCAAGGTCGCCCTCGAGGCTGCCAGGGCTGGCTTTGGCAAAGAGCTCTGTCGATTGAAGTCAGCAGATAAAGAAGCGCTCCAGTCTTGGAGAAACTCTCTGATACACGAGCTGCGCACCAACGAAAAGGGCTACTTCAAACGACGAAACCAGGCGCTGAAGATCCCAGAGACATTTCCCGACTTCAAGATTTTACGTTACTATACACATCCAGTTGTTTCGCGTATTGAGAGTCTGGATCAGATTCGCGAAAAGGTTCATATGAAACGAGAAATTCAGATCGAGGACTTACGAGAGTTCACACGCGAAGTTTTTGGTTGGGATTACCGAGTGGGTGCTTTGAAGTTCGTCAAGACCTTGTCTCGTTCGGTTTTTGTCCAGAAGCTTCAAGCTGCAGGGGCATACGACCATGAAGGGCTTATAAAGGGATTTACGGGTGTCAAAAAAGACATAAACCATGACTCGGTTTCCTTGGCCCGTTTACAGCATATTCCGATTGATATGGTTCCAATCGACATGTCTAAGGAGGAAGATGAGCAAATCCTACAAGCCAGAGCCGGGCTTGCTCTGAACAGCGATGACGAGATTGATGATGCGGACAATATCGAAGCATCCGTCTCCAAAACCGTGGAAAGACCTTTTGATCCTACCCGTCCTATGGGTGTCTGGGTAATAGAAGCTTTGGCAAAGAAAAGCGAGTCGTTTGCCGCTCAGGAGTCTGCGATAAACGCCAGAACCAGAGCATCAGAGCTTCGAAAGGCGAAGCAACAAGCGCCGAAGAAGTCCAATACTCTGTCTAAAACGGGAATGACTACTGGTGCACTTAACAAGTTTGTACGAGCGACAAAGCCCCACGCTTCCTCTACGATAACTTCCAAAGCGGCTGCAACAGAGAAAAGTATAGCTACTTCGCCAACCCGTACAACAACGTCCCGCCGTTTGCGCATACCGTCCCCTTTGGAGTCAAGTAAGCAACCTGCGTCCACCTCGGAGAGCCCCACCAGGCAGACTGCAACCCCTTGGTCACTTGCCAACTCACAAGTGACGCCTAGAAATCGAAGCTCCGCGGACGGAAAACAGCAGGCGATTATTATCACATCTAGCCCGCCCTGTGCGGCAGAGTCACCTCCCCCATCCCCCTCACCACCGGCAAGGACTCGTATCTCCACTTCTCAGCGCCAGTCTAACACGATGCGCACGACTACTGTATCGAGTGGTTCTCCCCAAAGGCTGAAAAGTTCGACGCGAGATATTATACGTTCGAGTCAAGCATGTTCTTCTGAGCGCTCCCAGCCAACCAAGTTGAAGCAGACCTCTATAGACATGTTCACCCAAAAGTCCAAGATCTCAAGTGCCTCGCAACCCACTCTAACAAAACTTCCACCTTCGCCTCCCAGACGAAAACACAAATCGCAGCCGACCCTTGACGATGGCTTTGATAGTGACTTGTCATCTGGTCTTGCTCCGCTCTCTTCTCTCGTCTCCCGCGCTTCTGCATCGCCTAAGCGACAGCAAGAATCCCTTCCTCCAAGCAGGAACTCAACCCCCAGCCCCGCCCCTACACGGAAAAAGTTACTCATCCCAAGGGCTAGTGCTGTCGGCTTCTTCAAAGAGGTCGATGTAGACGCCGAAGAACGCGATGAGTTGGTGGCTAGGGAGACAGCAACTCTACGGCGTAAAGGGGTCAGAGCGAATGTAGTTCGGGTGAGTGACGTTGGATTTATAGACTTGACACAGGATGATGATTGAGGATGTACACATATCAGGAATAAGCATGGGAATGGCGTTCTTAGGATTATTTTCAGGCGTCATATAGCGAACGGCATGTTCATACAGCATCACATTTAGAATAGTACAAAAGCCTATTAACATTTAAGGTATTGTTACAACTTAATTGGGAGCCTATCATCTTGTTCCAAGTCTCCTGTAGTATACATGTTACAAAGCCCTTTGTAAAGGGGTACCCAAACCTATCCGGACTCCTATACAATGCAAACCGCGCTTTTTTATCCTTTTCCTTTTATCCAGTCTATCCCAGATTCGAACAGTAAAATTAAATTCCGCCCATCTCGAGATCTGGGTCAACCTCGGTACCCAGATCCCGATCCTCGACAAAACGACGTCCAACAAGCTCATCGGGCAGATACGTTTGCTTCACTCGCCCTTCGCGGTAGTTTGGTGGATACTTGTACTCGGCCCCATAGCCCATATCACGCATAAGTCGTGTAGGCGCGTTGCGCAGATGCAGCGGTACAGGAAGGCCGGCGACACCTGGCTCACGAAGAGCTGCGTAGGCGTTGTTGAGAGCGCGATACGCTTTGGTACTCTTCGGTGCGTTGCATAGTGCGACGGCGCAGTGGGCGAGGGGGATACGTGCTTCAGGCATACCGATTTGTTGAGTGGCTGTGTACGTTGCCGTTGCGAGGGGCAGGAGGGTGTTATCCGCCAAGCCAACGTCTTCAGAGGCAATGACAACCATACGTCGGGCGATGAACAATGGGTCTTCGCCTGACTGGAGCATGCGTGCTAGATAATAGAGCGCCGCGTCTGCATCGTTTCCTCGTACAGATTTATGAAATGCAGATATGGTATCGTAGTGTTGGTCTCCTGCACGATCGTATACAAGAGTCTTCGTAAGCGCAGCTTTAATATCTTCTTGTGTGATCCCCTCACGCTTTGTGAGTGAGAGAGCCAGTTCGAGTAAGTTCAAAGCAGTACGAGCGTCGCCATCTGCGAATCGGGCGAGATATGTGACCATAGCTTCATCCAGAAGTGGCGTTGGTGGATATACCGATTCTTCTTCCTTGATCGCTCGCTGCAGAATGCGCACTACATCCTCAGTTGTAAGAGACCGTAGTGTGAATGTACGGCAACGCGAGAGCAAAGCACTCGCTACTTTGAAAGACGGATTTTCAGTTGTAGCACCAATAAGTGTTACAGTTCCAGCCTCGACGGGCTTGAGAAAAACATCCTGCTGAGCTTTGTTGAAGCGATGAATCTCGTCACAAAAGATGATCGTCTTGCGTCCAGTCAAAGCAAGATCGTTAGTTGCCTCTTGGAAGTACTTCTTGCATTCGCTGACTCCCGTGCTGGTAGCATTCAACTCGATAAACCGACTGCCAACCATATGCGCAATGCAGCGTGCTATTGTCGTCTTTCCTGTCCCTGAAGCACCCCATAGAATCATGGAAGGTACCTGGTTCGACTCAATGAGGGACCGGAGAACACCTGTTGGTCCAACAAGATCTTGTCCGCATACTTCGTCGAGTGTTCGTGGTCGCATTCGCTCAGCCAAAGGCGCAGCTCGTTGTGTCTTGGTCTTCTTCGCCACTCTTCCATCCTGCTCTGTTGCTTTATCCCAACCACTCGCTCCGTTAACACCATCTCCGTTCGTAGCACCGTCGGTTTCGTTGGTGCTTCCTCCCATTCCATCTCCAGGACCCTCTTCGAACGTTCGTTTTCTCCCTACTATTGGTTGTAGAGCAGCTTCCTTGACCGGTGTCGATGTTCGTTTTTCAGAGGCAGCTTGTCGTTTCGGGGCGGGTGTAGAGAAGAAATTTGAGGCATTGCGTTTTTGCGAATTAATTTGCGGTGTCTGTGAGTGTGGCGGTGTCGGGTCTTTCTCTTTATCTATCACGAAACTCTCGCATCCTGAGTCGATATGGCTGTTGATCTCGGATGGTTTTACCGGCTTGTTGCATATTGGGCAGTCGACTGCCATGGTCGATGCACTTGGTTGATGACCGGATAATGATAGTGAAGGCAAAATTTATTCGTTGCAAAAAACTGTAGGGACCGTCGTGTCGTGTTACCGTTGGCTGGATTTGAGGTTAGAGATTGAGGGATCGAAGCTTTAGAGGTTGGATGGAAGCTGTCGAGTGCCTTGCTAAAATACAGTGGAACGCAACTAACGTAGGCTGGTAGGTACGGGCCTACGGCTTCAACGCGTTCAGGTCCGCGTAGAGTGATGGGACCAATCCAGGTTCAGCGGCCCGCTCTCGGCTCCACAGAACCGGTAGTTCGCTGCCCGTTGGTTTCGACGACAGGAGGCTAGGAAGAACATAATCACAAGAATGAACAAGTAACCAAAGACATCAATGATATGACAACATTAGTCTATTTTCATCAAAACTATGGCGACAGCTATTCGAATGGTTTAGCTGGCCAAAAACGCCAAAAACGCCTTTATGAATAACTCCGTGATAATGCGCAACTGCCGCCATGCCTTCCCTTCCCAATCTTTCAATGCTGGTTCCATAACGCCGGTTGTCGCCAAGTTGATATAGTATATGTATGATGTGCCAATGTTCGCTTCCCCTTAAGCTGATGTCTTGAGAGATCGAACTTTTGGTGACGCAATGCTTGTTTCGGCTTTCCTTTTGCCCAGTACTGGTGTGTTCTCACGATCTCGTGTTGCTTCTGCGTGACATGAAGCATGGTATGCTCGGTTACCGACTAGAACTGTATCCAGCCATACCCATTCTTGTGCAGTATCGAGCCATTTGTTCTCGAAACGATCTTGGCAGATCGGGCAAACAGGGTTGATGCCACGAGATGGATCAGGGACGGGGATGTACTTTGGCTTAGCAGCCTCAGATGCTTTGGAAGCCTGCGCAGCAACATCCTCGGCGGTTGGGACGTGGTCTACATCGACGACCTCTCTTGACTTTAGCCATTCCTGCATTTTTGTTAGTGGCCTTGTAGTACGAGGGCTCGGGATTGATACTTACGCCTTGGTCAACATACCAACTCCGGTGCATGCCTCGTTTCTCGGCTTCGTTGGTTCGTTGATGGACACGGAAATGCCAGTCCATATGGGCAATCTTTTTCTTCTTACCGGCCTCATCATCTCGGAATCGTCTACCGCATTGAGTGCATGGCTGGCCCAAGTCGTTATGTAGTTGTCGGATCAAAGAAGGCTGGCAAGGTTGCTTTAAAGCAGCCAAGTTGATGCCGCCTTGTTGAACCGGTGCAGGCGCAGATGCAGGCGCGGGTGGAAGTAGACCCGACTTTCGTAGTTGGTCAAGAAGACTCCATGGAGCTGCCGATGCTGGTGGCGGAACTGGTGTAGATGATGCTGTTATGGTCGGTGTTGCTGACATCGTTGGTATGGGCATGACTGGCATATTCATGGCTGGCATTGCAGACATCGTAGGCATTGGTGGCATTGATGGTTCATGTTGAACGGGGGGTGGCTGCGGAGCAGGTGTCGAGTTTTGAGGAGTGGCCGACTGCCTTGCCATCAATGCTGCCAACGCTCCCTTACCCAAGAGCGCATCAAGCGTCACACCTTCTTGGGCCGGAGCCGGAGCTGCAGGCTGAGGAAGAGCTACGGACACTGGAGGCATTGGGATAGGGCGTGCTTGAACAGGCACAGGAGGAGTAGGCGCAGGCCTTTGAGTCAGAGGCGCCATCATGTTTACGGCAGCAAGTTCAGTTACTTTGTTCTTAATGAGCTCAAGCTGATCCGGGGGCAAGCTAGTGCTGTTCACAACGACCTGCAAGTCATGAAGTGCTCTTAATCTAGTCTGAACACCATGATCATGGGGGTTCCTTGAGGCTTCCGCCTGCGTGGCAACAATTAGATTCCGAATGTCATTGCTCAATGACTGTCCTCCATTTGATGTGTATTGTTGAGCTGGGTGGCCTGGTGGAAATCTCATTCCAGGCGGCGTCGGGGTATCACGATGGGGCACAGCAGACCGCGGTCGGCCAGGCATCATTCCCGGTTGGGGCATGGTAGCGGCGCGTGCCTTCAAGAGTGCATTCTCAATGGGTCGCACCAACTCATGAGAAAACACAGGTCTGCTGTCCATAGATCCAGGAACAGGCTCCTTCCATGTTCTAAGCATCTCTTCCATTTTCCGACGCACAGGTTGATCGACTACAGCGTATGATTCCATAAAGGTTTTGAAAAGATTGCGACCGAAGTAGAGCGTGTATGGAGTGCCAACATTCTTAACAATCGAGTCTAGTACGTACAGAGCTGGGAGCTTCTTGCTTGGAGCTGCCTATAGCGCTGGTTAGCCATTGTGTAGAGGGGAGGCTACGTCTTGGTTTCCAAGACGTGGAATCACAACTTACCTTGAGGATATGTTGCTGCAAAACTTCCGCGATCGCTAGGGCATGTTCAGTATTCTCGCGAGCAATGACAGTCAAGTTGCTAATCTCGAAGCGCAAATTAGACGAGAGATCTTCCAGCGCGAGGCGATAGTCCTCCGCCACCTCAGCAGAGTCTCCAGACATGGCGATGGAATTGGAGACGAGCGCAACTGGTCGTGTGAGGTAAGGTGAAGGTTATGGTGATGTTTGGGTCAGGCTAGGCGAAGCTAGGTCAGAGGCAAGGCAAGGTATAGTTCCCGTCAGGTCAGGAAGGAGGATGGTGGGTGCCTGAGGCCCCACTCAATCAAAATCGTCTTTACTTCTACACCTAAGTACCTAGTCAAACGCAATAAATAGCGACAAACAGACTATTGCGACAGGTCATAAGAAGGTGAAGACCTTTTTTCTTTATGTTCCCCCTTCTTCTGAACCAAATATCGTCTCTATTTTGGTAGCAGACCAGGTCTTTGAGCAGCAGCAAGCCTTTGTCGACTACCAGTGCGTTTTTTATTGACCACAGAGCGCGTCAACAAAGATTGGAAAGAAGCGTCTTTGCAGAAAGCTTTGTCTTGTTCCTTTGAGTCTGATAAAGCGTCTTTTTAACCGGGCACGTGCATCTTGAGTGTCGCGTGCCAACCCATTGAAGGTTGTCCCGGTATTTCAAGCCGAAGACCAACGTCTAACACGTACAGCTGTGGTATCAAGAAATGAAGAGCAAGCTTATTTTCAACCCATAGCATGTTTGAGAAAACCATCCAGAGCCAACCTTAATCTGGCTGATAGCCAGGTAGCACTAGTGGTGTTTTAAACAGGCCGACTGCTTACCTAGGAGATGAGATAATTTGAACATTTGATATCATCTCAAATCAACCGCTCTTAGGCCAGTTTTCTTATACTCTTATAAAGGTCAAAGACGTCACGAAATGAGATGATTTGATCGAGTTGTTTATATAACCAGAAACAATGCCATGAAACATGCAAAAGAAGGTAATAGATAGATATAGGCCCTTTCCTGATGGACCTCCGGGTATTTGACTCCTTGTCCCCAAACGCCTCCTGATTTTCCGTTCGTTCCCTTTCACGTATGTACCAAGGCAGTCCTTGTAATGGTACGACTTGTCAAACTTGCTAGAAGCGAGACATGCGCGCCTCAGAATACATGCTAGGGCTCGCAGGCCGTCGGATGTTCATGGGGTGCAGAGCTGTGTCGGGGCGGCGAACGGCAGGGACAATAGGGCTGCGGCGGTCCAAGTCATAATCGTCGTTTCGGTCATTATCATAATGAGGAGGCGCGTTTCGCTCGACATCATGATCCATAGGCTGGCTGATGTTAGGTCGGGTAATCGGGTGGCTGATGTTGCGTCGCGGTGCAGAGCTAGACTGCGAGTCATCCTTCTTCCAGAAGTAAGACATGAACGTCTTCTTAGGTCGTTCCTCGCTGAACGAAGCGCTGTAGTTGGAATTGGACTTGCCGAAAGACTTGGCTTCCTCTTTGGCTCGAGCCAGGGAGCCATCAGCACGAATCATTCGAGCGTTGATGTCGCGGTCTCGGAAGATGACTGAGCAGATGAGGTTGAGAACACCGGAAGTCAGAGTCAGAATTCCTGCTGCCAGAATGAGTTGCCAAAACGGGAGCCCAATCTTGTTGTCGCGGTTGTGAGGAGAGTTGAGCTTCCCAAGGAGGTTGGAACCAATTAGAAGAAGACCAATACCGAGCCATGTAAGTCCATGCTCATCGGAGAAGACAGGCCAACTCTTCTGGAAGTAGCTCTTGCAGAAGGGCAGCTCAGATATAATGAGGAAGATGGTGGCGGAGCTCATGAGTACCAGTGACATGGCTTCGAAGAAGAACCACCCGGTGGATCGGTTGATCTTGATGACGAGGACCCAACAAGCGGCAGCGGCTGTAAGAAGGCTGATGATCGTGATAACTCGCAGTACCTGCAGCACGATCATGCCTGGGCCACGAATCTTTTCACCGAACATGGTGGAAGAAGTTGCTGTATAAGATAGTAGAGTAGGAAAGTGTCCTTGAAAGGATTTGAAAGTTCGAGATAGTATCGAAAGTAGTGTGCTCAGAGGAAAGCTAGAGAATAATGGTCAGAATGAGACTGCAGTTGCGATGATTCTACAGAACTTACCGAGTGCTCTTGAGTGGGTGCAGAAAGTTGGTCTGGGTAGATATATGGGAATGATCGAACAGTGAAAAGACGAAGTAGTCGTGTAAGTGAGTGGCTCAGAGTGGATGAAGTAAGTAGATGAGGAACAAGCGAAAGTTATCTGATTGTGGAACCGGTCCGAACAGTCAATAAGTGAACAATAGGGAAGAATAGAAGCGAATTAATGACAGAGAAAAAATTGGTGTCAATAGAGGTGTTTGAACACCATTATTGTTGGGCCTTGAATGAATGGAGAACAATGGGAAGTAGAAGAGGGGCTCACTGAATAGCTGGCCGGGCTAGTCTTTATGAATAAAACAGTCATACAGCAGAGACAACTCAATTTGTTGGAAACAATGCATCGATACAGTGGGCAAGTAGAACAGACTTTTCCTCGATCCCTGCAACCACCATCAAACAAAGCAAGCAAGCAACAGAAGCTGAAGCAGTTCCTCACTGGAGGAGCCAACCAAAAGACGAAGCGACTCACGATTCGATCTGCTCTGCATCGAACCGCGTCAACAATTGACTCTGATTTTGGGCCCGGCTCGGGCTTAACATGTAGAGAAGCCCATCAGCACTGGCGTATCATGGCCGTCATGTTTGGCCGCGAGTGAGTCTCTACCCAGAGCCGTTTCAGCGGTTGCTTGTTCCGAGTGGAGAGGTAGCAGAGAGGACGGGCAGCAACAGGTCGCAGCGACTCAGGCCAATCGACCCAGTCCAGCGCCTAAGTCTGGGACTCGTGCAATTTCATCTCCAAGCGCTGTGTTCCTGGGCTTTGGGCGACATCGCTGGTAGTTTGGCGTGTAGTCAATCTCGAGACCGGGGTTAACGAGATGGACGATTGGCCGTGCAGTGTCGAAACGTTGTTTCAGACTTCAACCAACTAGCCAGGGCCTAGGGTGGACCTCTTTAGGCAGCGCTAAAAAGCCTAGCCCGTGGCCTAAAATTATAGACGATTTATTAAGGAAAGAGAGCAGAATAATAAAAGAATAAAGTCATTGAGTGTTGTTGACTTTTCATAGAAGAAAAATTAGAATACTGTATAGCATTGTTATGAATTTGGAGCATGATGTTGGGTCATTTAGAGTCTACTGATCTAGGCCTTTCACTGATAAAGATTGGTCTGAATCACTTACACAAAATAATGAGCTTCATAAGGGCTCGTGAGAACCATTCCACTCCAATCAAGCCAATCGTCCCATCTACTGGAATACCGGGCAAGCCAAACTCTTGTGTTCGCATATCTTGGTCGCTTATTCTAGACCCTAGACCAATATCGAGCGCCCTGAATTGGGATCATAGACGCGTTCCTATTTTAAACCTCCGTGTGTTGGTTAAGCGCCTGTGTTTCCATAACCGCAACAACGTCATTCAGTAAAATCAACAGGCGCCTATTTTGAATTGTAGCTTAGATGTAATATCCTTGGTAAAATGTAGTTTTTAGGAGTTGAAACACAATATCCAACCAAGACTTTAATATCACATTTAATGTTACATCTGATCATCAACCTAATCGTGCATTCTGTAGAATACGTACGATCTCTTAGACGAACCTGCATCGATTTCCAGTAACTTGCATCAGCGTAAGTATATTAGTTAAACTTGTCTTTCGTAGGTAGTTTCGGGCCTAATCAGTAGTACATACATAGAGGGATGCAACCGTGAACGCTTTGTGACGCTTGTACCAGTAAGGACAAGAGGTTTTCCGTAAGCGAGAGTTAAGTGGGTTGACGATATGGGTAAGGGTACATACACTTACACCAAAAATGCCAGTCGAGGTAAAGTACCGATTTGTCCTATGTAGACCGATCAACTCAAATCGAGGCCATTCAGGTTTCCCTGAAACCTCGTCCTCCGATTGGTCCTATAGCTAGGACTTCCACCAAAACGGAAAGGCCACAGCCTCCAGTCCCTCCTGTAAGGTTTATCTGACGGTCTGGCCGCTTGTGTCGCGACCTTCTTCTTTTCTCTTCTCTTCACCTCAGCTCGAATACGGACGTTGGACGGTCCAAATCTTTCTATACATCGTTGTTGTATAGGTTTTGCAACTCATATCTCTCGCTTTAATCCGGAACTATGGCTCGTGGCAACCAACGCGACAAGGCTCGTGAAAAGGCCCAAAAGGCCCTCAGCGGACAGGTGCGTCTTACCCCAACCCCGAGCACTCTAAAGATTTGCGACAGGTCAGAAGTTGACATGATATGTTTGCCCACTATAGAAGACCAAGACCAACATGAGCGGTACCCAGATGCAACACGCCAAGGAGTCCAACGCCGAGATCATGCGAAAGAAGCAGGCTGCTGGTATGTCCCAACCGCCCTAGCTCTTTTAATTTCGCCTTGGACCATAAGCCGAGACACAATCACTAACACAACTACCTATAGCTGAGGCTCGCAAGGCCGCCGAGGCCAAGAAATAGACGCTTCGATCTGCTTAGCTGCTGTACGAACACTGTCCTTGATGACTTGAAGAATATCATCGATTATCTGTACGGGATACAACAACTTGAAGAGATGGAATAAGGGTCACAGAGGAGGCAGACACGTTCAGAACCAGACACTCTTTTCAGCGATGCAACGAAACGATTTTTGGGTAGCACAGGCGAAGCGGTGCAATAATATGGGTTGTCTTTCAGAAACGGTTACTTTAACTATAGCCTCTTTAATACATCTTCGTGATGATGTTTGCTCATGATGGCTAAACAAGCAGCTTTAGGATCCGTCTTTTCTCCATTCTTTCCCGTTTTTTGTCTGTACTTGTAGGAGATTGTTAACGGAACAGATAAATGACTGTTGTGCGCATTGCGAATCACCAACTACTTCCAAGGACCCACCTCTACAAATTCGATATGCTTTGCTCAAGATAGATGTTGAGCCCGAATACCGCTCAGCGGAACGCACCTATAGGAACGCTTCGAAATGCGTCGGTCTCTTACATCCCCGCCACAATATCATGAATTCGAAAAGTTTGCTTCTGCACTCTGTTAGAGAGACGTATTGCATTCCTCCAGAGAGATTTCACAACCATGATGCTATCAATATTTAAATCATTATCAAGAATTAAGTTTCGTCCCATAGGTTTTTGTCCCATTAACTAACTAAACCGATCTTCAAACCCGTGAAGATTTCATATTGCCATCTAGGCTACCCAAGGAAATAATTGAGACCGTCTAAAACCCATGCATAAATGGTACATTCAAGTAATAACATCATCGCAAACTACTAAGCAATTCCCCGTGGTATTAACACTCCTCATCTTTCATGTCGTTACTTAGCTTACACCACCCATGTTGTAGGGCAAAGCTCCTAAAATTTTGTTAGTCTTTGTTGTTACGAGTTGACTTTGAATGGTGTAGACTTACCGGCCATGCCACCGAATGAGTTGATACCTTGGGCAGCAGCAGGGAAAGCACCAGCTGCACAAGAAACGTGGCAAACGCAGCTGCCATCAGGAGCGACAGTGCCCTTGCCAGGAACAACTCCTGTAGCCTCAGGAGGAGCAGCCTCAGCGGGGGGGGCAGCAGGGGGAGCAGCCTCAGCAGGCTTTGACTCAGCGGGAGCAGCGGGCTCGCCACCCTGGATAGGAGCAAGCTTGCCGTCACCCTTCTGCTGGATGGCCATCTCCTTGAACATGGCATGTGTCTTCTCGGCAGTAGGGTTGATGGAGAAAACCATGCCCTGACCACAGTGGTTGCCCTGCTTGCAGTAGAACCACAAAGGAGTGTCAACCATGACTTGCATAGCGACTTGAGGGGGAGGAGAGACAGTGTTGTTGGGGTTGGCCATGAAGCCAGAGTCCATGCCAGCTTCCATAAGATCGCAAGGGGTAGTGAAGCCGGACTGGGAGACAGTGTGGTTCTGTGACAAGAACTCAAAGACGACGGTATCACCAATGGGGATATCGTGGAGCTCTTCGGGCTGGTAGACAAGACCTCCAGGGCCTCCAACGGTGACAGTGTGCGACGCGGCGGCGGCAGGTTGAGTAGCTACCTCTCCACCCTTGGTCACGGTCTCAGTAACTGTGACCTTCTCGGCGATGGTTGTGGTCTCGGCACCAGCTCCAGGGTTTTGCCAGATGATGATGATCTCGGTCTTGTGTTCCTTGGTGACACCGGGGTGGGCTGCGGGAACCTCGACAACATGCTCGGCGGGAGCCTCAACAACATGCTCTGCAGGAGGAGCAACAACATGCTCAGCGGGAGCCTCGACAACTGGTGCAGGGTGCTCTGCGGGGGCCTCGACGACTGGATGCTCCATGGCAGGCATAGCCATGGCGGGCTCAGGATGGTCTCGTCTTTGCATGAATCGAGCAAAAGCCATTGGCGCAAAAGCGGCCATAGCGAGAGTTGAAGTCTTCATGATATCGTTTGGGTATTAAAAAGTAAAAAAGGGTGAAAAAAGGTAGAGATGATCTGCCAGAGATTTAAATCGGTTTAGTTGATTAAGAGGGACTCAAATGAAGAATGAGGGCCTGCCTTCAATGAAAGGAAATCTAGGTGCAAAATGAATGAAGCACGAAGAAACAATTGAGAAAATGCGAATGAGAATGAGATATGGGAATGAGACAGGAATTGATTATCGTGGACCTCGCGTGCTCTTATTATAGTACATCAATCAATGGCCGCTGCAACCCCTTGGAAGACGAGCCCTCCAAACGCATGTTCGAAACACGGCCACTGGAGAAGCCGGCTCTAGGCTTGCCCTCGCTTCGGTTTCTCGAGATCCGATCAGCGTGTCTTGGCCTGTAGCGTTGTGGTTTCCCGTGAAACGACTGCTGGTGCGGGGGGTCGTTTCTGTGACAGATCCGTCTCGGATCACGTTTGGTGTTTTGGAGTCTTACCCCGTTTTACTACTTCACCAGCGCCAAGAGAATTACATGCGACAGATAATGATTGGGTTGTTTTCTTACCCAGCGCCCAGTATAGGGCAAATAATCTTAATTGGGCGTTGTATAGGGTCGTATCGCAAGCCAACAGCAGGGGGCAGGTTTTTTAGTGATGAGACCTAAGCTCTTACGCATACAGACAGGTCCGACAAGCCAAGAGCGGGAGTACTCCTCTCCGTTCTAGACTACCACCGCTTGAGGCTATTGCTATACCAGAACTGGAGCCTTGCTGCTATTGACGAGGTGGTGGGCTGGAGCCAAGATAATGAATATTAGTCCCCGTTTGGACAGTATAGCATTCGTTTCACTAATTGATCTTCGTCGTTGAGGTTTCATCGACTTCGTCTGGCCTTTTGGACAGCATTTAGTTCGACGGCTCACTCGGATGAGTTCGGTCCTTGTGAGGTTATGTTTCCTGAAGTTTAGCCCGTCATGGTCAGTCGCCTATATTTTTGCTGGCGTGATGAATTGGTTATGCAGTTGTCAAGAAACATATATCGTTGTCCCCACTGGTCTATGCTTCAAGCTGGCATGGGTTTTGTCACGGGGTAAAGGCTTCAAGTAATATCTCCGTGTGTACCAATATCAAGCTGTTTAAGCTTCCAAATTGCTATAGTCATAGCATGAGGTTGATAACATCGCTTTATGGAGACCTGCACCGTACTTAGCGCTGCTATATCTCTCAAGTCATGGCCCATGATTGCTATATCTCGATATGATATATAGGTACTCACAGAAGCATCTAAACATCGCGTCCCGTGACTCGTTCCTGTAGAATTCCCCATGACCCATCAGGCCTCTCATCTAAACTCATTCATGCACGTACTCCCGAGAAAACGGTAATCTCAATCTTGCGTCGTCGCATCAACGGCAGCTGGGCGGCCGAGAACCCATGTCCAAACTCATGGCTATCACAGCCACGTTGGTTGATGGCTACCGCTCTTCCGTGTTTCAAGGGCAATATGCTTATACCATTGTTTCTTCGCTTAAGACGCGTGCTTCTGTTGAGCTTGTTGTTGGCCTTCATACAGCCCTGTGTAGTAGCCAGCATAATACCAAGACATGAGGAGTTTCTTGAGACCTTCGTCTTGTACTATTGCGATTGGTTAGTCAAGACTTGTAGTGGACAAAGGAAACAGGGGCTGGACTTGCCAGAACCTAGGACAGTCTGTATCGGAAAGGCAGGGACACCTTGAGATTGCGACGATGTAGGTTCCTTGGCCTCGTTCCGTGATGGAGAGATCTTCAGAGATGGTTAGTTACACGGAAGATAGGAGATCCAAAGACCGGACGAGACTCGGGTAAAGCAGGTAATTAGCACAAGGATTCGTACCTTATTTTCCTCCAACTTTTCTGAAGTCAAAACGCTTTCCTCTGTTTCTGTTACGTGAGGTTGTTCGGACTCGGGCTCTACCTCAATCTCGGCCCTGATTTAGGCGTCAGTAGATTATCTTTGGCATTCGGTCCAAGTAAGCTTACTGGTTTTGAGACTCGAGGTCTCGTACACTTCCACCTTTTGCATGTATGCTGTGATACTTCTGCCAAACGTCTCAGTAATTGTTCACGATATATCCTTCGGTTACTCACTTTATACTCCTGTAATGCCTCATTCCATGAATCGATAAGGGCAGAGTCATCCCACATCTCCTCATGTGTTAAGTTTTCTTGCTTTTTCGACATTGTGTATTTGGACGTTGACCTTGATGAAGCTCAAGAGGTTGCAGGTAAACTCCTTTATTCGGTGTGATTCGAAATCGCGACAAATTAGACGTTACGTAAGAGTAAATTGATAAGAATTAATTCTTCCTCTGAATATATCGAGATCTCTTGTATTAACAGGTGGTGTGAGTTTCTCGATCTTTGTCAAAAAAGAAATGATGGAAGGGCACAATATTGCCTGAAACTGTTCATCCATTAAACTATCGCGAGCTCGGTCGTTGGTAAGCTTCAGAAGCTCCGATCACTTTTTTAGTGGACCAGACCACTGGAAGGACCCCGACCCCCCACTAAGATAAACTGATAGTGGACAAAGTCCTTCACCGCCCAAATTAGACGTGGCAGAATCCCAATTTTTTCCCATGGCCCACGCATCTTTTTCTGCGGGTGTCCAGCTTTTGCGTACCTAGCATCAAGACAAGCATATCAGACACAATGGCACCAGAATTGAGAAAGAGAAAGTGTAAGTACATACGAAATAACGAATTTTTCATGCGCTGACTCTCCGAAGCTGCTTCTGACATCCAGAAGCCCAACGGCGCTGCCAAAGCTGCCCAGCCTAAGCGAAAGGGTGAGCATACAACACCGCAATGTTATTTCTTATATATCGCTAACACAACGCTTTCAGCCCCCGCCGATGCGTCACCTGTGTCGCTGAAGAAGCAGAAGTCTGTCAAGAAGACTGCCGTCACAACAAAGGCCGCCGAGAAGCCGGCGCAAAAGTCCAAGAAGAGCAAGCCCGTCCAGGAAGTCAAGGTCGTCGAGGAGGAGTCCACCACACTCGATGTCCCCGATGAGTCCGAGTCAGAGGCTGAGGAGGGTAAGGAGGTTCAGGCGATCGTGAAGGAGCTCGATTCCGGCGACGAGGACATGACCGAGGGCGACTCCAGCTTCAAGCCCGGCCAGGACGTTGGCAAGATCCCCAAGGTCTCCAAGGACGTTCAGAAGGCTGCCAAGGCCTCCAACGAGGATGCTGGCGTTATCTACATCGGTCGCATTCCTCACGGTTTCTACGAGCATGAGATGAGACAGTACTTTGAGCAATTCGGTCCCATTGTTGCGCTACGACTTTCGCGAAACAAGAAGACTGGTGCCAGCAAGCACTACGCTTTCGTCAAGTTTGCCGAGGCCTCTACCGCCGAGATTGTCGCCAAGACTATGGACAACTACCTTCTGTTCGGCCACATCCTCAAGTGCCGAGTTATCCCTAAGGAGCAAGTTCACGACGATATGTTCAAGGGCGCCAACCGACGATTTAAGAAGGTGCCTTGGAACAAGATGGCCGGTCACAAGCTCGAGAAGCCTTTGACCGAGTCTGCTTGGGCCAACAAGGTTGAGAAGGAGAACGCCAAGCGCTCAAAGAGGGCTGCTAAGCTCAAGGAGATTGGCTACGAGTTTGACGCTCCTGAGATGAAGGACGTCCCCGCCCCCGTTGCAGCTATCGAGAACGGAGAGGCTGAGACCGAGACCAAGGCCATCGAGGAGGCTGCACCCGCTGAGAAGGAAGAGGAGGCCAAGGCCGAGGAGCCCGTCGAGGTTGTCAAGGCAGTCGTCGAGGAGACCGAGTCTGTGACCAAGCCCAAGGCAGCTCCCAAAGCAAAAGCTACAAAGGGCAAGGCAACAAAAGGAGGCAAGGGTCGCAAGACTAAGGCTTGATCGGGTACAGAACTGTTCAATTCAATGGGTTTTCGGAGTTTAAAGCGGCATAGATATAGTTCAAAAAGGAATCCATAATGAAATGAATGCAATTGGACATCACTTTGTATCACCCAGGAATTCTCGTGTCGTGTGAGCAAGTATGCTGACTCAAAGAGTATAGGGAAATTGTCACGATAATGCCTACGCATTTTTCCAGCAGATGTACCATTTATCTTTACAGACCAAATTGACGAAAAAGGGTACATCATCGAGAGGAACACTATCAAAAATCCAACACGGTCACAAGGCCACATGCATTATCAGCAACAGGAGCTTACATATCTCGATATATAAGTTCTTGCTGCTGAAAAGATACTATTGCGAAGATATGTACGCACATAAGCGAACCCATAGCACTCATAGGAAATAAAAGAGCACGCAACGGGATTATGAAAGGCGATATATAGTCTACTTCGCACTCAATCGTGAAAAAGCCACGGGATACAATGGTCTATTTCAAAAGTGTGATAGCGAAGATGTAAAATATGTGAAGAAGAAAAAATAGATTCAAAGCGCGCGCGCAATAAGGAAGAAAAGAACATCGCAAGGATCCACTCTGAAGATGACTCAGCCAGGTTCGTCTGAAGCTAACCTACAGCATGAGCAGAACGTCTTTATTCTCCCCGTTTTCTTGGGATATTTTGTTCTGGTTGTTGGATTATGATATAAAAAAAATATGTCTCTCTGCATATGTATGAGGTCGAAAATAAATCTGGAATGTGGATGAGTTAATCTTTCTTGGTGGTGTCAGTTTTTTGTTGCTTCATATGATTCTACTGATGTCAAAATCAAGAGTGACTTACCGCGCCACATTACCAAACCCCGACACTACCAAAAAATAGACCAGCGTTAATTTCTTCAATGTAAAGTAATAGTACTGTAGGTATCAGTGGTCCCCCCCGTGTAGTTTCTTCGAGATTTTTCCAGTATGAGTTCGGCCGCAAAGAGTGAGTAGTTTATGGTTTAAGTAAGCTAAAATTTGGTATGCAGAATATAAAGAACTTATAGGCATGCGCCATGCTTGTTGGACAATCTCGCTGCTGAACCGTGTTTTAGAAAATTAAACACATACCTAGGTATTTAGAGCTTACTCAAAATAAGATTAATGGTTATATGCAGTGAGACTCGTGGATAATTGAGCAAATTGCATCTTGCTTGCACCGCCTCGAAAGCAGTGAATCTGATACGTATGGAAATCAAAAGCTACCAGATATCATCACCCAATCAGTCTCTCTCGTCCTCAAGGTTTCAGATTTGAGAGAAGAAGCTGATATTACAACTGACATAATGCTACAGTAGTAGCCGGCCGGTACTTTCGGACCCGACTTGATGGAATGACGCCGCAGCCGTTGAAACGTCGCCAGCTCTAGGGAGCTTCAAGCACTGACGTCCACTAATCCCGGGCACCATAACCCCAGCTGACGTGGTGGAATTCCATCCTTCCCGCCCGTTGACACCAACCCAACACCAGGGAGGCCACTCTGTACTGTCAATGTACCTACTGACACGCACCCAACCTGCCCGACCTACCTATTTAAGATTCTGCATCCATTATCGCGTAAAAGCAACCCCGGCGCTAACACTATATCTGCACGACATTGAACTTCTGAATGATCGTGACTGGCGCATTCAAAGCTCACTATGTCGTCCGCTGTTACAACGAACCCGACCCAAGTGACGAATTCAGGTGCGTGCAATCCCTACCCCTGCAATTGAGGTGGAAATGGAGATTCGAGAACGTGTCCTAACCATGGGGCCTCGCTTCCCGCTCGTGCAGGGTCGTCCAAAAAGAAGAAGAACAACAAGAAGAAGAACGCCAACAAGAACAAGGCTTCTGAGGAGCAGCCTGATAATTCTGAGCCTCAACAGGGTTCGGACAAAGACGCCCTTGAAGACGAGCCCGAGACACCTACTCAGCCCGTACGTAGCCATGACGCTTCCCTTATCATGCAATTGCGCGTGCGCTGACATGTATCAATAATACAGGAGACGCCAGTCGATGCAGGAGTCGAAGACGTAAACGAAAACCCCACCGTCCAAAACAACGGGCATGCCGTAGAGCTCCAGAACAAGAGCAACGGGCTCACACCCCCTCCAGTGGATGGCGAAAAAGAAAAGCCCGACGATTCAGACACATCTGCCAAGTTAGAAGCCATGAGCCAGGAACGAGAAGCCTTGCGGGCCGAGGTCGAACAGCTACGGAAGCAGCTCGAGAGCATCCAAGAGACACACAGTAACGAGGTCACACAGCTTAAGAGCGACCTGGAAGAAAGCAATGCCGCCAAGGAGAACGCCGAGGAGGAATACCAGACCCTTCTCGGTCGTGTCGAGAAAATCAAGCAGACACTGAGTGACAGATTCAAGCGTGACAAGGCAGAACTCGAAGAGAGCAAAGAGCGTATAGAAGAGCTCGAGGCAGAGAACGAAGAGCTCAGGAATAATGCAGTGTCGTCCGGTGATGATGTCGCCAAACTAAAGGAGGAGCTACAGGATGCGACCAGAGAACTCAACACCCTCCGAAGTCGAAACAACCTATCGGCACAGAACTGGAGTAAGGAGAAGGAAGAGTTGCTCCGACATGTTCAACATCTCAAGTCAGAGATGGAGACAACCGCAAACGCCATGGGCGAATGGGAGGTTATTGCCATGGAGGAGCGCTCCATCAAGGAGAGCCTGGTCGACAAGGTTTCGGAACTGGAGGAACAGGTCAACATTCTACGACAAAACTACGAGAGCGCCACGACGGATAGAGACAGTCAGGCGACTCTCATTGAGAACCTGCAAAACGCCCTCCGCGAAATCCAAGATGCCCGCAAAAAGGAGCTCCGCGATATGGTCGAGACCACCGAAGCACAAATCCAAGGTCTCAAGAAGCAGGTGCAAGAAGCCGATGCTCGCGCTACTGAAGCAGAGACGGCCAAGCAAACTCTGACACAAGAGCTTGAGCGAACTGCGCCTTTTGAGAAGGAAGTCAAGGAGAAAAACCTTCTCATTGGAAAGTTGAGGCACGAGGCCATTGTGTTGAATGACCACTTGACCAAGGCATTGCGATATCTCAAGAAGACCAAGCCAGAGGACAATGTAGACCGGTTTGTTTCCCTTTTCCCATTTACGATGACTTATGCTAACCACAATTAGACAAATTGTCACTAACCACCTCCTTCACTTCCTTACACTCGACCGTGGTGACGCCAAGCGTTTCCAGGTTCTTCAGGTCATGGCTGGATATTTGAATTGGACCGACGAGCAGCGCGAGCAAGCTGGCCTTGCCCGTCCAGGCACCTCAAACAATCTGCGTCTACCAATTTCACCCTTTAATCGCACACCGAGCTCGCCTTCTCTCAACACTGATATTTTTGCGGACACATCGTCTGCCAAGGAAAAGGAGTCCCTATCAGAACTCTGGGCAAATTTCTTGGAACGCAGCGCTCAAGAGGGTGCTATAGAGACACCAAGCAGAAAGGGCAGCTCAAGCAGTGTGGCCACGGGGCCTGTGAGGCCAGAGTCAACAAAGCCAGAGCCCAAGAGCTGATGATGAATGTTATTGAGTTTTGATGTGGATATTACACTAAACGGATATGTGAGGAATGAACGCGGTGCATGTTTCAGGGGGTTCGCAGGGGAGATATTTCACTGGACATTATTACAGGAGAGAGAACGAGATACGGTTTCAAGGTAATCGATGCCAAGTTTTGATGGTCGTAGACCTCTATGTATGAATAGCTCTTTTGGAAGAAGGGTTGGGATAATACGCAGCAGTACTGGAAGGAGTCTAGCCCTCATTTGCTGTTTCAGCATGCAAGTTCTGCAATACATTCTGTGCATAGCCTTCAGCGTCTCTTGTAATGCTTCCAACGTCAATGCGGTTGCTCAACGCATCATTGACTCCCTCTACAACTTCCCGTTCCTCCATAACTTCGCCCATAAGACGAACCTCATGGCTCCAGTAGGCATGGCTGCGTGATCGGAGATCTTCGTCGCGCAGTGCTGTATTCTTGACAATACCAAGTGCGCTAAGCTTGCTTTTGACTACCATCAAGGCACGGGTGGTGGCTTCGATGCGCTCCACAGGCGAAGGAGGCTCAACGAATGCGCGGTTCGTGGCAGATAGATATAGAAGCCACCCAAGGGTCGCGTCAAAGGCAGCAAGAGTCACAAGACGCGCAATACGAGCAGTCCAGTAGAAGAAGTCAACCTCTGATAGACGGAGAGCACGAGCGTTGGCTTGGTAGTTGTACGAGTTGACAAAGTAGATGTCGAGAGCTGCGATGACAGCAGCGGCCATTGTGGCCTTTGGTCGCCACTGTGCGCCAGCTCGGCCTGTGAAAGTAGGACTCGTAACGAAGGCAACGGCGAAGAGGTTGGCGATATGAGGCCACAGAAGCTGCGGGAGGGCATAGTTGAAGAAGGTCTTTGGCTCCTCCGAGGTACAGAACGGGCAGTTGGCCAGCACGTCGGGACCAAACTGCAAGTATAGCAGTCGACTCTCCAAGTTGACGAATCTGCCCCTCAACGCCTCGTCCTGCTTGGTGAGCACATTGTCCGGTCTTCCGACGGCTACTCGGTTGAAGAGGACATCGACGGGGATCTGCAGACGGCTCTGTGTCCCGAGGAAGAGGTTCTCGGGCGAAAAGGGCGGGAGCGTTTGGACGATGTAACCGATGACAAGGAAAGCGAGAAGCGCGAGCGCAACGCCAACTCGAGGCGGGACAGGTATTATGGGTGCATGACGGCCGTGGGGGTTGTTCTTGACTGATCGGTAGTATGATATAGCTTTTGGTAAGAGTATGGGTCCGAAGAAGATGACGAGGGAACGGAGTCTGTTGCCGTTAAGGTTAGTAGTGAAGTATAAGTGGCTGCCAAGATAATATCTTTGAACAGGTTAACAACAATAATTCAACTTACGAGTCCCAAGGAATCGCCATGATGGCCAGTATTCAAGTAAATATGGCCAAGTTGGTTTTTGCCGGTTATGAAGTTCAGGTTGAACACGGTTGTTACAAGTCGAGACGAGGCTGAAAGACACGACGTCAGTCCAGGAACCAGAACATCGATAAGGCAATGGGAAAGGTGGCGCCAAGACTGTCGACTGTCCTGTCCTGTCTTCGGCCAGATGTGGGGGCTTTGGATTGGTGGGGCCGATATTCTTTTTCCAACGTAAAACCGCCGATTTTTCTTTCTCTTGTTGACTCTTCTTTCTTTCTTCAAACTCACAATCACATCAACACAAAAACATTCCCTCTTTTCTGTCACGATCTTTACACTCTCACAATCCCTACCATAGATTCGGTCGATAGCGCAATACTAATGCCTCACCGGCTGTCATTCACAGTATCCCTTCGTTCTCTTTCTCTGTGACCCTGATTCAGAACACTTCGCGTGTACTGTTTTTGGCACTTTCGAAGCTTTCACGATCTCTCCGTGGTCGTCAGAGTCAAAAAGATGCCTAGATCAAGCCCCAAATACCCTGCCAAGGGTTATTCTCTGTCGTGTTACAAAGTCTCAGCTTCGGCAATGAAGAACTTTGCGTCAAATTTCGAAGAGATACATCCCCAATCGTAGTCAAGTTTTTTTCTTCAATTGCTTGTTAAAATGCTCTGCATGTTGTAATTATGTGCGAAGTAGCCATCTAACTATACTATCCCCTAGGGAAAAGAGAAGAGATGGCCTGTCTCTTGCGCTTTTATCGGCCGAGTTTTCCAATCTCTTGATGCCCTCATGACTTCTTCTTCTCCTCTGCGGCGACCTTTTGAGCAGCGATGGGTGCCTCCTTGGTCTGCTTCGCGTTGAGGAGTAGTCCAGCAGTGCCCACGATCAAGTCGCTGAGAAGAGCAATGACTCCTGTGCAAGCAAGCTGCCATGAGGCAATGCTGACACTTCCGATGGGGGCACGAGGGAAAGACAGGATCCATTCCGCCCAATAAGGGAACCAGCCGTGAGGCAGCCAGAACATAGGCTCAGTAGCGTACCAGAATGGCAGGAAGTATTGCGGCGCGCGAGTGACGACGATGCGGACGACGGTGAGAACTCTGTCGAAGTTGGTTCGTGAAGCCTCGGTGGTTTTCTCTGTAGAGGACATGTGTTAGCTATCCCCTTGATTCCCCTGCAATGCTCTACGACAGGCAAAACATACTGGTCTTCTCTAGCTGTTCGAGAAGCTTATCGTGCTGGCGACGCAGCTTTGCCCACCTGGCAAATTCATCCTGAGAGCTCGTGGCGTTCAAATCTCGCCGGACCTTGAGGTAATCGGCCTGAAGCTTGCGCTGTTCGCCGGCAGCCTTTGACGTCGAGATGGGAAGGAAGTTGATCAATGTCCAGAGCTTTTCTAAGTCAGCGAGTGTAGCTTGATAGTGTAGTACGGGAAGTGACGCACCAGATTGTTGATCGCGGTGGCTCCAATGGTGTTGACTAGGTTCACGATAACCTCGACAACGAAGACGCTGAGCATAAGAGAGGCCATTGTTGCAGGGCAAAGATCGAAAAGCACGATGGCTATGCACGCTTGGTGGGTGTTTTGTGTAGCGCTGACTTGTACTCGTGCAGGCGATGAACGTCAAGGTTGTGGTGATGTTGGCTTTGGTGGTTCTTCAAACGTGGTCAAGCCATGTCATAGCCCCGACATAGGTAGGCATTGTATGGAGCTCCATACGACCCCTCCACACCACCCAAGTGTTAAGCTTTGGAGTACAAAAATAACCAGCCAAAGGAAGTATGCTATCACTCGACAAACTGACTTAGTAATTTTGTCGTCTATTCTTCCAACATCCAACTTTTTGAATGACAGAGCCACGTCTGCTTAGTTACGCTTACCCTATACATTCATTACTCGCTTTTATTGCACCCCTTATAATCCAATGTCGCGAGCACTTGATAAGAGTGTTAAAGAAGCTCTTAAGCATGGTGACCATCATCAAGTGTTTCTAGATATCTCTGATGTTCTCACAGAATCATTAGATCAACTTCTCGAGATAGAGGTACTTGGTAAAAGCCATGTGCTAGATCCCGATTCGACAGTTTTACGAGACGAGAATGCTGTTGCCATACCAAAATTGCGCATAGTACAAGCATTTATCGTGGCACAGAAACTTCACAGGAAGTTTCTGTCGGGGAATCAGGATGTCTCGATAGACCAAGTTTTGAGGTCAACGGCGGTTATGTTGTTGATGGATCCGGAGCACTTGACTGCTGCCAACACCAGAAAGAGGCTCATCACAAACGAGCTGAAGGATGGAAGCGTTGAGGGCGTGTTGCGCTCCGAGAAATACTTGCTGGACAGCCTGCTAACCAGTCGTCTTCATCGACATACCAAGTCACCAACATTATGGAACCATCGTCGCTGGCTGATGGAACAATATCGTCTATACCGTAAGGAGATTTCGGTGGAAAATGACATCACGAGGATTATCATGGTATCTGGAGAACGACATCCTCGAAACTACTACGCTTGGTGTCATGCAAGATACTTGGCGAATACATTCATCTTACCATCATCAAATGCCAAAGATGCTCTGCCCCAAATCATTAGTTCAACGCAAAAATGGTGCTTCTCACACCACAACGACATATCAGGCTGGCAGTACCTGATATTCCTGCTCGACAAGCATCCTTCCGAGACATCGTTTGTCTTCCGAGAAACATTGAAGCTTGCGAGCTCCTTCAAGTGGCGCAATGAATCTGTCTGGTATTTTCTCCGATATATCGCTGTCAAGGGAGTCACTACTACCGACATGACGGAATTTGAAAATACTCGGAGGGCGTTGTTGGAGAATGCTGCTGAAGATGAGATTGAGAAACGCACACTTGAAAGAGCGAAACAGTGGTTAGAGGTTGTTGATGAATTCTAAGTCAAGTGGTACACCGAGGCTATGGCCGAACATCGTGGGTTGCCTCTTCGGATATGTGCACCGAAAGAGTATGGAAATAGACATTGGAAATAAATCAATTTCGTCTAGGTGGTTATCATAATGCTCAGACCAACTCACCCCGACGATAACTTGTAGTTGTATAGATTAAATGAAGATCTGCCGTCATTTCAACCTTTAGTTTCTGTCGAACGATGGTTCTAGGGTCAGCAACCTATCACAGGTCAAGATACCCTATAAGAAAAAGCGCAATATGCACTGAAATTGGGCTCTACTCTGATCGACGCGACCCGAGTTGATAGTGTTGCAACTTGCCGGGGTTAAGATTAGGCCAGGTCAAGCATTGACAGACCACCAGAGTTGTTTCATCGGCGGGCCAGGTCGCTCTATACAATGGAGCTGTCAGGACTAGATATCAAGTCATTTGAGCCGCATGCGGTGAACTACGATCCATCTCACCAGGAACAATCTATGTGAAATTATGACCGACAGCAGTCTTGGCAGGATGGACCAGCATCGTGTTTAGACGAAAGAGGTTGAGATTCTCTAGTGGGCTCGGCTGCTAGGATATCTCAAAGCGAGTACCTCTGTGCAACACGAGCCAAAGACTCGGGCGATTTTTTACAGACAAAGAGATGTTACTGAAGGTATGGCGTCTTAAGGCCAGGGATGCCCTCGGTTGTCCATCAGGTCATACCCGCGCTTTGACAGGGCCTATATATAAAACATATATTATTGGTAACATGATGAGATTTTGCATAATCGATATTCGCAAAAGGAAGGAATCTGATACCGAAGGATCAGTATTTTGAGCTTGGGAGGCAGTGTAACATGTAGAGTATTCATGCAACTCGTTCAATTCGAGATTATAGTCGATATCTGCATGTGTCAAGAATATTGACTCGGACATCAGCTCCGTAGTTATTGTACAGTGCCCGTACCATGAAACAACAATAACGCAACACTCTCAAAAAAGCATCTGTTGACACGCACTCACCAAAACGTGCCTAGAACAAAACTGGAGCAAGCAAGCAAGCTGAGAGTTTTGAGGCTTGTAGCAGTAGTCAGGGGTCGCTGGTTGTTTTGACGCGTAAGAAACGCTAGACCTTTATCGAGTCAGTTGAGGAAACAAAACCCTTTGATCCAATAACATTGATAGTGAGATGCAAGCCTAGGGGATATTGGATGGCAATGGTGGTCTGACTGCATGTTTGACGCCAGGGCATCAAGCTTTTCTTTCTCTCACACTATTGAAGATCAACACTGTCTAAATGTATCGAATGCCATTAAAAGCAAGGGATTCAATACTGAACCACACAATATGCAGCCCAGTTTCCACTGGACGCGTGTATCGTTGTCGCCATCCATAGTTGATGCACCACTGAAGCTTGTTTTTTAGGTTCTTTTTTTCTTACCGGGCGCTTGCTCCACGTTGCTTTGCAGTATTATGTATGTGCGCCAATATGCAGATCTTGGGGGATTTAACCTAGGACAACTTGACCTGCCTAAACTAAACGCATCCGTTCATCTACAAGGACGCTTATCGTCTCAGGGGTACAGATAGATGTTTCTGTATTTGGTAACGTGGTGAGATTGATTGAAAGCAGCGTCTTGCATCTCTGGGAAGCTCATGGCAACAGAGGACAAGGCAAGCATTAGCTATCGTCTTCGGCCGATATCATTTACCCTTATCCTTGACTTGGCTTTGGACAAGGTATACTAGATACAGCACGGCAGGTCCCATGTAATCTCCACAGTTGGAGGCCCCACCGGAAACATGAACGCTCCGACCATCCAAGCGGCTAAGACTTGGCGGACCATTCAGAAGCTTACGACCCCTGGCACTAAAAAAGATGAAGATCCAGTGATGAACAGTAGAGATATGCACTGCACTGCATGTCTATCATCCACGACTCGAAGACATTTCTTTATTATTGTTGTCAAGTTTCCAGACCAAGAGTCAGTTTGGGGCATGACCTTGACGACTGATTCAGTTCAAAGATATGGGCCAAGATAATGAGTACTGTACCAAGATCGGTAGGCATCGAACTAGGTCCAGATGATCATCGAGCCAAGATATTTTGACATCCAATTAGAACCCTCTTCTGGTCTAGCTCTGGGGTCTAGAGCCTGGGTCTGGTGTCGTGAAAGAGATGAGATAAAAGCCAAGGTGACATAAATGCTACTCTATCTTTGCAATGTTGAAATGATTTATCTATTTTGACAGACTAGAACTTGATTACTACTGGTTGGCCTGTTAAACAAGAGGCTCCTTTTAATGAATACATCCATACGATCAAGACTCGGGGGGGGGGG